>DWAO01004549.1:0-12694 GCA_018230605.1 Heliconius congener
AAGTATTTTTGGGTAAGAGAATAGTTTGTAGTCTGTTGTTTATAATTTCTTTCGTTTAAGTTTTCAGTTTGTGTCATTTGCTTAAGTGTGTTTTTTTAAACAATTGGAAAATGCGGGTTACATTAAGGTTTCAATAATTTTCACATTAGTAATCTTATTTGCTTTGCAAACATAGGTACATTACATGAATAATTCGGTAGTTAAAGCGGGCGAAGCCGCGATTGGGTCGCTAGTAGATTTATAAAAAAAATTAAATTCCGTAAAGTATTATAAACTTATTTAATTTGCATCTTCTTTCCGTTCAAGCAATTTGCTTACATCTATATTTTTATATAGTAATTATTGTTTCACTATTATAATAATTATTGTTACTACTAAGTTCTTGTTTTCTAGTACTAAATCAACTTCACACTTTTCGCCATATGACAGGGTAGACTGAAGGAACTTAATATTAAGACTCCTCGTTCCCCTCTTTCTGTCTAATTTCCAAGATATTGTATATTGAATGGTAGCTCAAAGACACGTTTTTCTACTAGAATAGAGGAAATTGAAATAGAAATTCATTCTCCAGGATGGCGATGGACCCACAACCAACAACGTATTAACACTCCATTTTTTTTTCTTTTGACTTCATCTTATTCAGAACTAGACTATAAAACACTACATCAACGACTTCAATTTAAAGAGTACAGAAAAATAACAATCCACTTGGCAAGTATAGCGAGGTTATTTGCTATCCACAAATTTCAAGATGAATTCAGTTTTGATAAACGTGTACGTATTGCCTCATGCGGCCCGGAGGTTTTCTGTCAAGATTAGAAGGATTAATGGTAGCGATAGGTTATTTGTCTTGTCCAGTTGGTTCCGGCACCAAATCTGGGTATATTTGTTGGAATGCGCGATGATTTCTTATTTTCGTTAACAGGGGTTTAGGTGGTAATTTATCATTGTAGCGTCGACGTTTTTAATTTGATGTCGTTTTCGATTATTTGGAAGAAAACTAAAGTTCTAAATTGTTTTTTATGAAACAAAATGCAGCTTCACGTTTTTTTTCACATACCAGGGACATAGAAAACATAAAGTTAAAACACGTTTCTGATTTTCCGCTCAATTTTCTAGATATTTCATATAGAATGGTGGAACTCAACACCACCCTTCTTCTTTTTTTATTTAAGCTAATAAAAACATACCTGTAACATTCCACCCTGTGTAGATGTATACTATATGTATGTATTATACATCTACAGGTTGGAAGGGTCTGCGCTCCTTTTACGAGAGCAGCATATAGGCTAAAATATTTCAAACCCATATCTAAAGAAATTCATCAAGATACCTCTACAGCTTAGACGTAGGATTTTTTTTTTCATTTCACAATGTTTATCCATACTGTATTTCCTGTGACGCAGTTACGAATAAATACTAATAACGTAAACACCTACTACTACGAAAATACTACTAAACGTTGCCGATCTGCCACTTTTAATTCTCAAAAAACATACTGGAACGAGAAAGTGATATATCTCGTACAGTTTTACACAATTCAACATCGCCGCCATTACCTACGACTCAATCTCGTGTGGCGTTATCGCTTTGATAGGTTTGTGTGTGTGTGTGTGACTCATTCTTGACAAATGGCTTTTTATATTACAACGATAATTCTATTAATTATTTTGTTTGAAAAAATCACTTTTTCATTTTGGGAAAAATCTCTTTTGTTGTAATTGTTTTAGATTTTTATGGAGTAATTAAGACTGTGGTTTCATTTAAAGTGGTGACGACAAAAACACTCTGTATATATTATTTTTGTTTACCTAAAAATTTGTAGATGTCTATTTACACTTATATCTAATATTTCTTCTCAAGACACCTATAATAATTTGGCGCGGCGTGTGAATGGTAAAAGCGTAGATGTAATGAAACACATAAATCACTTTGTTGGCTGTTAACACACGCGTTGATACGATATTGATCTTTTAGCAAATTCGTTTTTACTCGTATAGTTTTATAGTACACTCGATCGTTTCACATATTTTTCTCTATATTTACGTTATTTTATTGACCTAAATTCTAGACAGCGCGTGTTAAGTGACGGAACTCAACGTCGTTCTTTGTCTTGTCAGAGCGGAAAAATATAAAGAATTTAATTTTCCCACGTAGGACTTTTGAAGAATTGATAGTCTACCACCGACCGCCATATTAGTGGTGGTACCATTACCACACCACAAGGAAACTTAGACACCTACTATTTCACATTTACCTAAAAGACAATACGTGTCTCTGTAGTCTTTCCATCCATTTTTATGTTGAACAATCCTAAACTGAGTTTAAGTTAACGTATAGTACAATTTGTTAGATTTTTGCTTTTCTTGGTGTATGGAAAAGCAAATACAATTCATAACTATTTATACTTGTCCACATTTTAAGAATTTTTATATGAACTGTCACCTGATTTTTTCAGCTTAAGAAGGCTGAAATATGCTAGTACTAGCACACTGATTTTCAGCATATTTCAGCCTTTTCAAGCTGAAAAAATCAGGTGACGGTTTTACACAGTATCCCGTATAGTGTAAAAAGAGTAGGAAACGAGGAAATGAGACACGTCGTTCCCCACTTAACATTGATTTAATTTTCCTTTGAGTAATGATACTCAACGACGTGCTTCATTTCATCTTATCAGAGCGTTGCAATAAAAATATTACATTTCTCCGAGTGAGAATCGAACTTACAACTGTCACGCTATAACAGTTAAACGTTGTGCCTCCGGGCCATGATGGTCTCAAAAAAATTGTCAATTTAGTGTATAATCCCTAAAGAAAGTCTAGATCTAAATTCGTTCGACCTGAGGCAATTGTCAATGTAAATGACATCGTATAATAAAACGATTACTTTCATACTATTATTATTTTTATAAAAATAAGTAATACGAGATTATTCCGAAATATACATGTATATTTTTCTTTAAGTAGATTCTAATTATTTATTTTATTCTTGTCTTTTTAATTATATTTCAGAACCAGCAGCCTACGTGCGCTACGTCCGCTTGAAATTTGCAAATGTTTCTTCAAATGTATTTAAAAAAAATTGGCCAAGCGCGAGTCGGTATCGTCCACAGAGGGTTCTGTAGTTAATTTCAGGATTGTGATTAGGAAATACCTTATAAGTTTTGATGATGCGGCAAATAAATTTAAGTAATTAAGTTTAATATACACTTATTTTGTATGAAATGAACTACAAACATAAGCTTGCAATTATCTCTTTCAATGCAACATCTATAAATTTTTACTGTTCGGATTTTTGTATTGAAAGATCTTATTGAATCATAAATTTATAATTTTAGGTCTACGGGAAGTACACTATAGGTTTTGATTACGCGGCAAATTTTATACAAAATAAAGCAAAAAATAAAATGCTTATATCTTCTGATTGCGTTTAATTTTTGTGCTCCAAGAAACTGCAAGCCTAAATATCTGACAATAATTTTAGTTTGATAACTTAATTTGATCTCAAGTAAAATGGTCTCCAAGCAAAGTGATCCATTTTTTTCTTTTGAGATAGAGAACCCTAAAAATAGATAAATAGTTTTTTTTGTTTTCTATACTATTATGCATTGACTAAATCGTTTTTTTAGTATTTTGGGAATTGATTTAATTTTGCTAACAGAAGTTGTCGTATTTAATAGAAAAAATATAAGTAATGTTTCACATCTGACTGGTAAGCCGTAACTGCGCGCATACAGCAAACGTAGTTTTTTCCAGATAAATTCCGATTATATATTACTCCACAAATCTCTATCTGCAAGCACTACTTGGTTGCTTGTGAAGGTGGCAAAATAAATTCGCACTTATTTTATAATTATTCCATCTCAATTTTTATATCATCATGCTAATAATAATTTAGAAACAATATCAAACAACAAAATATTAAAAAGTAAAGGTTTAATCAATTTAATAAATGAGTTGTATAAAATAACGTTTTTCGGAAGTACACATTTTGCCGAACGTATTATATGAAGTAATGTATTATATGAAGTACTTATGCAGGTATTGGTCACCACTTTAAAAGAAGGGTATGTAAATCATGATCTAAGTTAATATAAGCGAAATGTTAATATAACGAAATATGAAAAGGTTTTGAAAGAAAAGTGAATTCTGTGGAAATGCAATTTCTTCGTAATATGCTAAGTCAGCTTAGCCAAATCCACAATCAACAGATACGCAGAATGACAAGTGACGATGAATATGAAAAAGAACGTGCTCAGGGGATTTCTGTACGTCTAGAGATTTAGTGATGACAGAATGTGAAGTGTGAGTGGTAAAACAGACAGCAGAAGACATCAGTTACCTTCGAAAACACAATATCGATGATACGGTAGAAGGTAATGTAAAAAGCATAAGGGCTCCCCAGCACAGAATGTATAAAGATGTATGACGAGTAGCGTTTGGCACTTCATTCTCACTGGCTGAAACTAAAATAAAACGATTTATTCTGATTTAAGGCAACTTACCTACTTTAGTATTTGAAAATACTTGACTTTAACAACTAAGTTGAGTAAACAAGCATTTTTGTTATAAATTCTTACGACATTTTCTTTGCAGTTTTTAAAACTTCAATGGTATTTATTTCGAAAACCGCGCTCTGTTTGTGATAGAAGCTTCTTGACATAATATTTTCAATACAATATGATAAAGTTTGTAACGATTCGAACTAGTTTCTGCTAAACTGTCACATTTTATCAATTGCTGACTTGGGTATTGGGAACTAACAGTTTTTGATTATGTGACTGAACTAACTTAAGTAGTTAAAATATAAGAACTAAAAAGGCAAAATTACATATGAAGTACTTAAATGTGAACTATTTTTGTTACAAGACAAAGCGCGGCGTTGAGTTCTGCCTTTCAACGTAATGTCTTGAAAAGTGAACTGTGTGTCTTAACACTAGGTTACCTGTTTACACTGTTATATACGGGATACACACAGACTAACTTTGTAAGAAAACTTCTTATTTTATGCCATTATTGCATTCGATTGGGAAACGAAAAATATATCTGTTTTCTACTACTGGAGCAAGCAAAGTAGGCCGGTAGGTGATTGCCGTCACCCAATAGGCCAATAAACAATAGTATTAGAATGCGCAGAAAATAAATAACGAAGTGATTAAAATGAGTCGTAGTGCAGGAGCAGAAGCGTGCGACTGTAAACGTGATAGGTTATGGGTTCGATATCTACTCGAGGCAATAAACTATTTATTTTTTTAATTTCTTCACTTTGGTAACGAAACAAACCGCGCCGTTAATCCGCTATCCGCCAAAAATTGCGAACGTAAGTATTTCAATGGGAACGGAGTATTTTATGACTAGGTTCCCAGGTTAATAACTCAACTCTTAGATTGCCAAAACTGACAGTATTTTTAGAGAAAGAATAATATACCTGAATTTATTAATCATACCATTTTCATTTCTTTACATTAAGCGCCCAAGAACGTATGTAATCGTTTTAGCCACCTTTGAGAGGAAAATGAAAAAGAGGCTATTTGAGGATATCTTGTCATCAGCATCTGAATGTAACCGCACGATGGGTTCTACGTTATTTGGAAGAATGAATTATTTTTTCATTTCCCCTCCTTGGTTTGATAAAGCGCAGCGTTAAGTTCCTTCACTCAACATGTACTGCTTCGAATTTCAAATAATGGAAGATGAATTATCTTGACAATATGTGGGATGCAGCATGAAGCTGAAAATTATTAATTTCTTAACATAAATTTTCATAATTTTATAAAAAATACTCAATAAATCGGCATGGTATGAAGCCTCATTTGTGAAACAACAGTCAAGTTCAACTGAAAACACTCCACCACGTACAACACTTAAGCGGTTTGAAAGTTACGTCGCGGCAATGTTCCCGTTTCTGTACAAGCGACAAAGTTCGCACGTTAAATAAAATAACTTACGGCAAATAGTGTGCTTTTCAATTATTCCAACACTTTGATGTTGTTAGCCGTAAGTATATTTTTTAGCGAAAATTAATATGTGTTTGGATCAATTACAATTTTAATTAGATTTGTATAAAATATATGAAAATGGGTTTTTTTAACATATTTAGGATATCTAAAAGAACCGCGGAGACGCTTATTTCACTTACATTAAGTAAAAAAAATGTCAATGTATGAAGAAAGACATACCTATCAACTTTGATTGTCTCTGCAAAATCTGTAAATACGTCATTGTTGCACTAAATATGCGATATCGATACTAATATTATAAAGCTATTTAGTTATACGAGTACATACTTTTTTCGGGAACTAGTAGACGAAATTGAAAAAAAATTGTGTTATATAATACATTAATCAGTCCTATTGTTGATGAAGGCTATAGATATAGATTATATTACACCGTCACCATACTAATTGTCTCGAAGTATCATATAACCCAATGTAGGTAATTTCAGTCAAAGTTACATGGACCACTCGCAACGTGTCAAACACAAATCTTAAGTCTGCATTAGACCATGCGGCCGAAGCTTCAAGTACTCGCTAGTTTCAACTAAAACTATTAAAATAACTATCTATACAGATAATATATTTATGTATGTGTGTGTGTATATGGGTTCTCGACGCCATTGTCACGCTCAACGCTCCCGTAAAGCATTTAACGAAGCGCTTGATTCCATTAAACATCCACTAAGGACCTCTTCACGCTTCTTTCACACTCAGTTGAGTGTTAGAAATTTGTTAGGCCAGTTTTTAAATTTACATCTCAATGTAATAATGTAAGTTCAACTGTACCCCACATAAGAATATGAGTGAACTTGAGCTATATATAGCAAGAAAGGTAGTGTTACGATACTCCGTTCTCCACTTTTCACTCATTTATCAATCCTTCTCAAACCGCAATTTATAAGGATCAAGTAAAAATATTCTTTGTGATCATTCGGTCATTTCTTTCTTTTGTAATACCTTTCTGCGTGTAACGAGGAACGCAGATGTAACCTAGCATTAAGACATTTCGTTCCCCTCTTTTGGCCCTATTTTCAAAAGAACACATTGCCTTCTTACCGAGGAAATAAAAAAAATTCTTCAAGCGGGTATCAAACCTTCAACTATCACGCATATACTTTGCGCCGCTGCATCACGACGGCCGTAGACATAATAAAATGTATATTTTACAAAACTTCAAACTATACTTTAATAAGCGAGCAGCTACTTTACACCGCACAGCCACGTTAAGCTTTCATAGTAAAAAACTCTCATAAATTTAAACTTACTTTATTCCAAATTTCAAAACTAACCGCAAAAGCAATGTCAAAGCACCGTATTTCATATAAATTCACAATAATATAGCATTGTTCTTATACTATTTTGTAGTGTCCAAATGAGAGTCAGATTTATAATTTTGATAGCATTAAGTTGGAAACATATTATATGGCAAAATGTTATCGTGGGAAAATATGAAACATTCGTTAGTGTTTCATACTTTCTATCGATTCCTGCTCGGGGGGAATGCAATATTTAATACTCTTACTGCGGGTGAAAGTATCAAATATTTCGTTCCCTCGAGTAGGAATCAAACCTACAACCTGTCGCCCTTACAGTAGCACGCTTGTGCCTTTGCGCCACGACTGGCATCACAACCAATGCATTTACAATCAGGAAGCGCGCCGTCCCACTATTGTTTTGAAATATAGAGTAATATATTAAGATAAATGAGTAATATATAAAGAACGGGGTAACGAAGTGTCTTAGCACTACGTTCCCTATCCTGCTATGCGAGAATGCGAAATAACATAACTTTAGTTACCCAAACTAAAATCAGTTAAATTATAAATCAAATTAGAACTCCCGTTGAACTGTCAAGTGAAATTATATTCGTAATGTAATAATATGAAAGTTGGAAGGAGTTTTTGATGTCGCCAAGTAGAATTTCTAACCTAATAATGCTGGACAAAGGCCGCCTTCAGGGGCTATTGCATTGCATTTTATATTGGAGCGACCCGTCTCCGCTCTTTGGTGTCAAAATGATTTTCTATGTCTTTACTTTCTTGCCTTTTTCTTTTAAGACCGTCGTCAGCGTGCTAGCATTTGACGGTGAATACAATGGTTGTGGGGTCGATTTAAACTCGAGGGAATCAATTACTTCAATTTTCTCGCCCCATTAGACAAAGCGTGGCGTTAAGGTTTGCCATTTAATACTTATTGTTATTAAAATTGGACGGGAAATGTAAAACAGAGTGTCTCAACACTAAGTTTCTCCTGCCTAGCCAGTTATATAGATGGTTATACGATATATACAGGAGTTTTGTAAAACTGAATTTCATTCGGAAGAAATGATAGCTTTATAATTTAAAAATTTTATCGATGTTTTTTGATAGTATAAGAATCCTCTTAACTAACACACAGTAGATAATAAAGGTACATATATTATAACAGAAAATTTTCTTGAACTTTTTTTTTAATAGTATTATTATATAATAACAACGATCTTATAGCTTATCAAAATAATAAAAACAAGTGTTTAATATGTTTCCTATATACATCCTGGTATTATTTCAATTTGAACCCAAATACCCATACTTATATGATACGGCAAGTTCTTTAAAAAGACGTTATAAAATCTTTTCAAGTGGCAAGCTTTCTCTTTAACAACATTTTTAAAATAAATGAGAAACTTCAGTTTCTTGCATCGCTGTACCTAATTTTAAGCTTTTCTTAGTTTTTATTTCACTCATTAAGAGCTGGTTTTTTAACGCCCTCTTTAAAATGTTTACAAAAACACTGAGTGTCTTAACACTAGGGTCTCAAGCTTTCTCTGCCTACAGAGTGAAACAGCAAAAACAGGTGATAGTTTTGTCATCTAGATAGATGCCAAAACTATTACCTGTTTTTGCTGTTTCACGTGAAGATTCACTCGGGAAAATTAATTATTCTCCTGTAGTTCCGTGTATCAACACAAAATTCCTCAAATTTGGAAAGAAATTGTCGAATGGACTGTTTTTGTACTAAATTTTCTCTGTTTTTTACTAAAATATATTTGAATATATTTTATTTTACCATTACTTATTTATACATTATGTAAGTGTAGAACGTAAACTTGAGACATCCTTATTTGTTCCAAATTCATAGTCGGTTTTGTCAATATTTACTGAATATTGACTTAAATAACATGTTGTCCTATATTCTATAATGGTATAACTTAGCTCTTCAAATAGCTTCAAGACATGAGAAAAATATAAGATCAAAGTCTTAATACATCACCGTATATAGGTAATACTAACCTAGAGTCAAGACCGTTCCGTGATTAGGGACCAAACTAAACGCCGTGCATAGTTTATTTAATCTCAGGAAATAAATATAATTTCGAGTGGTAATCGAACTCGCTACCGTTCCGTATTTTTCCTACTGCCCCAGGAAAAAAGTCATATCATATATATATATAATTATATATATATATATATATATATATATATATATATATATTTAAGAATAGGGGAATAGAAAAATTAAATCATCACTGTATACAACATAACGCAATGCCGTGCTTTGTCTCTGTCACGACTAACTACAGTACTTGGATGTTGAATTGCTTAATATATTAATGTCGATTTAAAGTCAGTAAATGTTTAACTGACATTTATGAGTATTACTACAATAAGATTAATATTTAAAAATAAATAAATAAATCAGCTTCACACTGCACACAGCAGCGTAGGTAGAGGGAACCTAGTGTAAACACACTGTATTCTTCATTTTCCGCCGAATTCTGGAGGCATCCGTGTTGAATAGCAGAACTCAACGCCGCGCTTTGCCTCGACACTGGAGCGAAAAAATGAAAATATTAAATATTTCACTTTCACGAGGAGCAATCGAACCTACAACCTGTCACATTTTTCTTTTTAATCGTATTTTTTATTTCTTATATTAGTAAATTATGAAACTAATAATTTTATTTGGTTGAATGTGCCAGTCTTAGGAACTACTGGTTCAGGTTGAAAAAACATTTTTTTGTAGATTTATCGAAAAAGGCAATTAGGCTACCCATCAGGTGACCCGAACCGCCGCTCTTTTGCCTTATCCACTGAACCTGCAGTCAGTCTTACAAAAGTTTAAAGCGAAGTCAGAGATTTAGTATTTCATAAAACATCCAAAAAATTGTAAACTAATTTTGATGATAATATAACTGAAAGACAATTTGAATTTGTTTATTCCATTCGAAAGTAGGTATCAAACCTAGACAGACGGATTCGTTATATTATTAATCATTATCCTGATCCTTTCTCGTCAGCATTACATTGTGTAGATCAAAGAAAATTCGCGAAATGAAAAATTACTTAATATATTCTGCTTCTCAAAAGGGTAATTCGATGGGTCTAGAAGGATATTTTATTTGGAAAAGGCTTGTGAGTAAATGTATTGATGTTTTCTTATTATAGTAGTCCATTTCTGAAATTAAAATAAAGAAGTACTGTGGAAGCTTGATAGTCGCGGATTCGAATGCGTTTTACATTTAATGTAATTTTTAACCCTGCGATTAAGAACCCTATTCCAAACCATTTGGTTTGGAATAGGGTTCTTAATTGCTAGATTTAAATAATAACAATGCAGTGCAATGCAATGATTGTAAATGTGACGATTGTGGGTTCGATTCCAACTCGGAGGATTTAATTATTTTAATATCCTTGCTCTGGTAACAAGATAAAGTGCGGTATTGAGCTGCGTTACTCAATACGCGATATCTCGTAAATTGGTCGGAAAGTAGAAAATGAAGAGTCTTAACACCGGGTTCCCTCTGTTTATCCTGCTATTTGTAAGTCAGATCGTGAAGATGAAAAAAGTTATTTCAATTTCCCGCTCTGGTAAGAGAAATAAGTGGCCCAAGAAGAGAATTTTCTTTTTTAGCTTCACGCTGTTTCTCGCATAGAGTAGGATAAGTAGAAGGAGCCTGGGTAAACCTAGGTTAGGTTTAGCACTTTGTGCGGCGAAACTAGACGCTACGCTTTGTTTTGTTACCAGAGCGAGGAAATAAAAACATGAAATGTTTTATTTCCCCGAGCGAGAATAAAACCGACAACCATCGCGCTTACAGTCGCGCTTACACTTGTGCCCCTGCGCTACGGCTCGTAACTTGACTTGATATTTTCTGCCTACATTACTATACTGTATAATATAAGAAAAAAACGAGAACTGTAAATTACATCAAAGGTAGAAATAAAATATATAGCGTAACTCAACAACGTGTTTTGTCAATGAAGACATGACGGATATCTAAATTATTAATATAAGTAATCAATTGAACGGGAACTGAATCCCTTATAACTGTAAGAACCTTTCACCATTAGTCTTTCAAATTGATATACGTACAATGTATGAAAAAAAAATGCAGGGAAAATTTAAGATGAATAGCTTATATATAAACGCTTCAGTATCAAGCCCGCATCGCTCGAAGCGTTGAGGCGAAAAAACGGATGTTCAAACAAACACGTTTTGTATTCTGTTTTATATTGATAGCACAATGTTTCTTTTTCGTATACATACATATTAAATGGCAGTAATAAAGATGCGTTTACATAGACCCGGTGATAAACGCCGGTGTAAAAAAATTGTGGTCTGTCTTTCTATACTTACGCACGTTGATATTTAAATAAACACGTAAATACAGCTACGCCTTGTATCCCGCATGAAGCTGGGTAGGAAGAGAGAACCTAGTCTTGAGACACTTCGCACTCCATTTTTCGCGGATTCTGGAAGTTTGTGTATTGAATAGTTTTGCCTCGACGCCAGAGCATGCAGCATGCAGAGGTGAAAATATAACTCATTTCCTCCAGTGGGAATCGAACCTGTAGCGCTTAAGTCAAACTTGCCCCTGTGCCACAACTGGCCTCAAGTGATAAAGAAAAATATTTAAAAACGTATAAAAAGGCCAGTCCTGGCGGAAGGGCGACTAAGCGTGAGAGGTGTGGGCTAGATTCCCACTCTTTTCTCGCTCTGGTAATGATACGAAGTGCGGAATTGAATTCGGAGTGTCTTAACACTAGGTTCTCAGGTTCCTTCTGTCTATCTTGCTATGTGCGGGATAAGAAAAAAATACACGTAGTGCTATTAGAAACCACGCCTCATGTTTCCCTCCAAGCACTCTATCGCCATTTCAGCAATATCATCAAATAACTATCAAATAACAAACGTCAACTGTTGAATTTCTTGCAGGGTCTTTTCGACCGAACTGTATTCCGAGCCGGTGGTAGCTTTATGTGCATTCAACGATTCAGCTTGCAAAAGTTTATTTTAATATAGAATATTTTGAGTTGATTGAATATTGTATTGAGTAACAGTTACTTATTACCAAGTTCACTTTGCTAACTTCGCAAAATGAACATGATAATAATAATAAGAATTGAGATTGTCGTGGTGCAGGTGGCAGACTATACACGCTTATAATAGTTATGGATTCGATAAATTCTCGTAGAGAGGATATTTTTTTTTCGTCTTCACGCTTTATCACGCATATATTAGAGCAGGCAGCGAGATCACATGTAGGTACTCTGTTATACTATTCCGCCAGAATCGAGACTATCAAAGTCCAGTACTAGTTCTCAGGACACTAACTTGCAAATATGATAAGTCTGTACGTAAAAAAATGTCGAGTGACATATTGTAACGATCCATACCAGAATTAAAATGTGTAGGTAAATAATATAATTAATTCAA
>DWAO01004550.1:0-12693 GCA_018230605.1 Heliconius congener
GCTTTTTACGTGACCTTTCTCCAGTATCTTTGATACTGTGTTTTCGAAGGTCAACTAAGGTCACCCCCTACTTCTAATGAAAATATGAAATATTCCATTTCCTCGAGTAGAAATCGAATCCACAACCTGTCGCCTTTACAGTCGTACTTTTTTTATATATATCTACTATATAGCAAAATCTTGCGTCTACAGACCTCCCAATTTGTTGCAATAGGTGTGAAGGCCGGTTAATGTTGAAATATAACGCCGTAAAAGGTATATGATAATTTGTATGATCTTGAGAAAAAAAACCTCCTTTTCTAGAATTGGGTAGATCAGACACAGATTCCAGTTATTGTTAATTGTTTTATTACCTCTTGTTACACACACTTTGATTCTATTTATAATCCGAGACTTATAATGTAAGTAATAACTATATTTTTCTACTGCTGCTTCACGCTGTATTCCGTACATAGCAGGGTAGGGTAGGGAACCTAGGAATATAGTGTCAAGACACTCTGTTCCCATTAAAATACTTCCGTTGTTTTACACTTTGGCTACAGAGGCCTGAAAAATTGTGATTTACTTTCTTTTGTTTACAAAATATAGGTATATTCAAAAAGGATCGTGACAACCTTTATTTTATAAAATTGTGTTTTAACCTGATTTTACTTCAAATTATAACGAAAATTTATAGTTATTCAAGAAATAAGTGCTATAGTAGCGCTTAATCTTTTTTGTCTCATTGAAACAAAATTAAGGCCTTCATATAAGAGACAAAGCATGCGATTGCAAACGCGCCAGGTAGTGGGTTTGATATTTGAGGAAATGAAATATTTAATATTTTCATTTAGTCACTCTGGTAAAGAGCAAAATGCGTTGTTGAGTAACGCCACTCAACACGCAATATTACTTTGTGAATGAATTTGGCGGTAACTGGGGAAAGTGTCTTAATGGGAACGGAGCACATTAACATTAACTTAGCCTATCCTGCTTTGTGCGGGATACAGCGTGAAGCTAATAAATAACTGCTTCATACGTTATTTCACGTAACGGGGTTGGCAGAGATGCGATAACACATAACCTAGTGTGATAACACTCCGTTTCGTCGAATTTATGTAGCAATATACGATTCCCACTAGGAGAAATGATTTTACTTATTTTTTTTTGCTGTGATAACAAGACAAAGCGCGGCGTTGAGTTACGCCACTAAACACACAACGCAACGTCTCGAAAATTGGGCAGCGCGAGGGAAAAGGAGAAACTTTACGATAGGTTTCTACCTGGGGTAGGATTCAAAATAAAGATACAAAATATAATTGGCTTTTGACACTTTTGCTTTGATAATGTATATTTTTAATGTTTTTATCTATTATAATACATTTTACTAAAATTAATTGAACCTAATGTAGAACAACACAAACAAACAGACTAAAAATTATATATTGCAACTTCTAAAAATGCGTTAAAATTTAGTATTCGTGACAACCTTAATATATATTAAATATTTATATACAACCTTAATATATATAATAAGGTAATAAAAAATGTATGTCAGTGCTAAGGTCGCAATTATTTATTTATATATTTGTTTATATTAACTATTTGATGTAGTTTAAGCTTATAATATAAAGTATGAGGTTCGGTTACCGTGAACAAGATGTAAAATTATATTTAGTTTTCTTTTTATGACATCACACTTTATTCCGCAAAGCAGGATAGGCAGAGGGACCTAACGTTAGGAGACACTCTGATTCTTACTTTTCGCCAAACCTTCGATACATTAAGTGGCGGAACTCGTCATCACGCTTTGTTTTGTTACCAGAGCGAGTAAATGAAAATATTTAATCAATAGTTCATTCCTCCGAATCCACCTCACAAACATCAAGTGTATAGTAAGACGCTCGTCCCATAGCGCCACGACGGCCTCATTATAATTAGTAAAAACGAGTATTTTCCCGTTAATGCAATATTAAAAACAAACGTTATCAGCGGCATAGCATCTGACTGTAAATGCGGTAGTGGTGGGTTCAATTCCTACTCGGGGGAATGATTGATTTTCATTACCTCGCTTTGGTAACAAGATAGAACGCGGGGTTGACTCCTCATTACGCCTTTTATGTTTCAAAATATGGTTTAAAATTGTGGAAGGTAAGGTGAAGTTAAAAAAGTCCGAAAAGTGAGTTAGGCGGGAGAGGGATCTTCTTTTTAAAAATTCTCTAATCACCTCTCCGCTCAATATCCAAAATCCTGATACACAGGAGATGAGAGGCAAAACTCAACTCCGCGCGTGCTTTATCAATATAATAATATTAAAAAAGTATAAACATTTGCCCGATTGAGGATCGAACCATCTCATCATCATTTACCATCAGAAGTTGTTATTTGTCCTTCGGCCGAAGATCCCATAAACCCCTTGCTCTCTTACATTCACAAAATAAAATAACTATATCAATATCACGACAATAAAAAGTCTATCACTTATATAAATAAATACACTGCTTTGTTTACAAATAATGGTTACCTTGAATTAATTTTAGATTGAGCGTGACTCAACGTCTGTAGTCGCGTATTTTTTTAACCGACTGGCATTCGACCAGCATGCAAATGCATTTGAGATTTAATTCTTATTTTTTTATTTTCGTCTCGTCCGCGTCGGGGCGTCCTCATAGTTTGTACGTAAGCTTTTCCCAGTAACATCGATATTATGTTATTGATGTTTCAACCGAGGTCTCTCTTGCCTCTCTTACCACTTACTATTGTTTCGTATATATTTGTAGGTATTTATCACCACTCATTTTCTTGAAAGATTTTTTTGTAATTATTTTAAAATGATATCTAGTATCTACACTATTACATACATAATGGTCTTATGTACTTTTTATTATTTTTAGAGGTCCATACGTTTTAAGAAAAAAATCTCAGGAACGTTTGGAAATATCGAAATGAAATTTAAACCATATACTCAAATCTAACCCATGATTTCCTGAAAATGTAGTAGGTATGTCTACATTTACTTTAAAAAAAGATTTGACCGTCTTTATAGCAAAAAATGCGTATTTGGACACTATAAAAGGAATCACATTTAATAAGGGATTAAATTATTCCTCCCCTATTAAATGTGATTCCTTTTATAGTGTCCAAATAATTCCGGTTGACCTAGAGTTATTAAATTTGGCAGCCAGCATTACAGGTAGTACTAGTTCACTAGTTCAGGAAAAAATCTGAAATCTATACATTTGTGGTTCAATCCTTAAAAATAATAGTCTTAAAAGACTCTAATTCAAGTGAAGTATCAGATGAAAGGACTCTGGCCAAGCTAAACTTGAACTTAAGAAAAAGCTCGAGACTTCCTATTTTTGTACGGAACCTTCGGTGGGCGAGCCCGACTCGCACTTGTCCATTTTTTTCTATTCACGAGGAAAGTGGGAAACGGAAATGTCTTAATGGGAACGGAGTATCTCAACACTAGGTTCCCCAGTGTCCTGCTTACCTTTTACAAAATATATAGGTGCACATATACAAAAGCATTTACTGAAGCTTTTGCGATCTTTTCTTCAAACGTTTTCTTAACATAGTATGTTTCTTATATCTATACATATATATCACACTATGTCGATGCAAGTCAAATTGCATTATAGCCAACCGGTTTAAACTGGCTTCGAGTCACTTGCAACGGTGTAAGTATTCATAAGTATTATTCTTGATCGTGGTTTTGTCTGTTTTGTTTTGTTTATTATCTATTGGAAATAGCAGTGTGAGGTTGTCGTGGCGCAGTGCCACAAAGGTTTCATTGTGATCGCGAAGGTTGTGGGTTTCTATACTCACTCGGAGGAATGATTTATTAATATTTTCATTTCATCGCTTTTCTAACAAGGCAAAGGCAACGCGCATGCCTCCATAATTTGGCGGAAAACGGAGGTTTAAGTGCTTTCTGCCTTATGTGGGATAGAACGTAAACCAAAAAAGAATAAATAGTTCATGAGATGAACGCGTTCAACCAAACAAAATCTCGCTTCAAAAACTCATTTTAAATAGGTATGTGTTATGTTATTTTTTTGTCCTTTTTTCGACTATTTAGCACGTACCTGGGACTTAACCTTGTATAGTTCTTACTGTACGTATTTCGTATGGTAAATAAATTATTACTTATTTATTGAGGATACAAAAACATTGTAAAATATATATTGTTTATTTTCCCGTCGTAATTTTTTTATTATTTTTATAGCTTCACGCTGTGAACCCTACACAATAAGTTAGGCAGAGGGAACCTGTCAACCTAGTGTTAGGACACTCCGTTTCCATTATTTTTCTTATTTAGATTCACGTATCTGTCACGTATAGCACGGAAAGATAAGATAGATGGTTTAGCTTGGCAGTGTACTTAGAACAAATTTTTGTCATAAAACTTGTTTCCCCGCACCCCGTCCAAATTTAAGACATTGTATCATGAGTAGCGGAACTCGACTCCGCAAAGATTTAATAAAATAAAGGATAAAAGAAAAAAAGAAGAACAGAAAAAAGGATAAAAGAACAAAAGCCCTTTTAATATAAATGTAACATTATTTTTGCTGTTCTATTACACATATATGTAACATATTACGATCATTCCACATACTATAATCATTAATCACTCGAGAGTATTTTAATTATTACTTAAAAAGCTGTAGATTTATACTAATACTATATGGTTAAAGAGTTTGTTTGGATGCACTAATCTCTTAAACTACTGCTTAAATAAGACAAATTGATTAAGTGTTGGATAGGTCAACCAAAAAGCTGCTTAATGGCATATTGACTCTAAACGCGATGATTGTGAGTTCGGTTCCCACTCGTTCCCGTTCGTGAATAAATTGTATTTTTATATTGTCGCCTTACCATTGACGGACAAAGCGCGGCGTCGAGTTCCGCCACTCAACACGCAAATGTCTAAAACATTCCTCTGCCTACCCTCCTATACAGCGTGATGTTGCTATTTTTAATACATTATACTAATTATAATGTGTAAATTCGCACGTGCAGTCAAGATGTTTTATTTTTTATATTTTTGATGCTCATCCAAACGCATGGACCGCACTTATTATTATAAGAGAGCTAGCTATATTTAGAATTGAATACTGTAGTGCATTATAATGTAAATACAGTCGAGTTAATCAGCGATTATTCGAACCTCTCTATTATTCAAATTCATCACGAGATACGTGATAAAGATACTCCGTTCTCCAGTTTCCACCCAATTTTGCTTGTTAAGTAATGCTGAGTTCTGTCAATTCGCGCGGCATTGTGCTTTTATTATAATTAATTTCCTCGAATGGAAATCGAACTCACAACCGTCGCACTTATAATATATACACATAGCAGTATACACAGAGGGGACCTGGGAACCTAGTGTTAAGACATTCCGTTCATCTGGCCGTCATTAAGACTTCCATTCAATACTTTTCACCGAATTCTTGAGTCTCGTTACCAGAGCAAGAAATTGAAAATATTTAATATTTCATTACTCGTAACTTAAAAAATATACATTGTAATGGAGACATACTCAAATATATCATAAAATAGTTATAAAAAGGAGGATTAACAGTCGGGACTTTCTTCAAATGTAAACGGGCCCCGAGATGTGCTCCATAGAATGATTTAATCAGTTGAATAATCTCTGTTAGGCAATGCGCAGCGTTAAATTCCGCTATGAGTTTAAATTGAGCAAAACATCAAATTACTCTGCAAAAACACATTTAGTATTAGAATTAAGAATACATTTGAACAGTTGCCATTGTTAGTATAAAAATGATGAAAGATGCGAAATTTGAATCGGTACTTCTTGGACACTGTCCAAGCGCTTTAGCCAATAATACTATACGATTACATTATTTTTTGTCCGTCTGTCTGAAAGCCACATCTTGTTACAAGCAAGTTTTAATATTTGTACAACAACGTGTTATTATTATTTTTTTCTTAAGCAGTATTCCACATATATGTAGGTAAGTAGAACCCTAGTATTTAGATATTCCATTCTACATACACCGCTCAATTTTGAAAAGCATTGTGAGTTGGGTTGTGGAAGTCAATGCTGCAGTGCCTAATACATTCCCTCGTGTGATAATCGAACCCACAACCGTCACGTTTACATATAGACAATGTACTAATGCGCCACGACGGCCTCAAATCTGTATCTAGAGATACCAAAGATAACCAAAAGTGAAGAATGAAGTGTATGAAATACTGCCGTTCCCCTTTTTTCACCTAATTCTGAGCGAGTTGCGAGTTGAGTCTCGAAACTCAACGCCGCGCTTTGCCTGGTTACCAGAGCGAGGAAATGAAAATATTATATGTTAAATAAAAAAGAAAATCCGCGAAACCCACATCATACAACCAACGTTAGCGACAAACTGGATCCAACCGGTTTTAAAATAGCATTAAGCTCATCCCATTGGAACGGGGTCACGTGCGATCAAATGCAAAGAAATATACCTACATACGTGTAAATAAGATGTTAAGTATTTAAATCAGCACATCACGCTGTATCTCGCACACAGCATTGTAGGCAGAGGGAATCTAGTGTTAAGACACTCCGTTTCCCATTTTCCGTCGGATTCTAAAGGTATTGCATGTCGAGAGTGGCGGCAAAGAAATTAAAATATATTTTTTTAATAAATATTACATTTTCTCGAGTGGGATTCGAACTCGCAAACAGTAGCATTTACAGTCACACTTTGTGTCCCTGCGCCACGACTGGCATTTAATTACTTTTAAATATCGGTATACTTATATATTTTTTTTCTATTTGCCTACTTAAGGGATGTTGAGACACCATTTACTCCATTTTCTTTTTATAACCTGTGTCTGAATTCAGTGACGCATTTTGTTTTATCAGAGCGGGGAAGCTCGTTCCTCAAAAAAAATGCATTGAGGTCTACTTCTACGACAGATACATAAAATACATATCGGGTGGATCCTTTTTTCAAAAATATTTTTATAAATAACAATATAAATCCGCCGCTATGAGTAGTCTGTAGCGTGGCGGCTGTGGGTTCAATCCCCAATCAATTATTTATTAGTCGGTACCAAGGCAAAAACCTGGTGTTAAGTTTCGCTACGCCACGCGCAATATGTCGAAAAATTCGGCGAATATTGAGGAACAGAATGTCACAACACTATGTTCCCTCCGCCTACCTGCTATATGCGGGATACAGCATGAAGCTAGTTTATTTTTTTATAATATAAAAAGAATTGCTTAAACTCGTGCGAAATCTAGTCAGGCGGTAATTCGTACATTACATTATTCATACATACATTCTAGGCAACGTCCATGTAACACATAATTGAATATGTAGCACCTAGATGTGTATGTATGTTTGTTTGTCATTACCTTAAAAATATATGTCAAAAGCACGCGATAAAGAATAAAACAAATATTTACTGGTACTTAAGTGTATTTTATGTTCATATAGCGAATATTTTACTGTGATTTTGGTCAAATGATAATGTCAGCTTAAACACCGTGAGCCGTTGGTTTTTTTTATGGTATTATGTCATGGAACATTTTGTTTTAATATAATTTGCAGGCTACATCATTATCTATACCTATTTTGCTATTTCTCGTTAAGGCGAGTATGCGCATATATTTTTTAAGCCAGCAACGCACCTGTAGCTTCTCTGGTGTTGCACGGGGTCGTGGGCGGCGGTAGTCACTTACCATCAGGTGACCCGAACGCTCGTTTGCCTTGTCCTTTTCCATTAATAAAAAAAAAGGTTCGCTCTGTATCACGCGGGAATCTGGTATTAAGACCATTCGTTCCCAACTATCTGCCCAATTTTCGCAGTATTGCTTCTTGGGTGGCAGAGATCAACGCCGTATTCATACAAAATGAAAATAACTATTGCTTATATACCTATCTAATTTTTGTTTAGTCAGGCTGACTTAGTTTTTCTTTTTTATTTAAAAACGTAATATTATTCTTAATTGCTTAGCCATTCTCGTATTTGTTATTATATTTTATCTTCTGAAATATAATATGTTAATTAAAATAGGAGTTAAATATAGATCAGATTGATATTATTTTAATTGTATACTTAAAAATATTTATTAAATTTTAGATATAATTAAGAATTTATTTGAACGAGTTATGTTATGAGGCCTGAGGGTGGTGGTTATAGGGCTATAATGGTCGTGTGTTTGTCCGACAGTTACTTAACCAGCCCGGTGACGCTGTCAAGACCATACCAGGTCAACAGCATTAAGTCCATCAGAAAGAAAAAAAAAGCTTACTTATATATTAAGCTGAAGAGTTTGTTTGGTTGAACGCGATTATCTCAGGAACTATTGGTTCGAATTAATATTTTTTTTGTTTGTGATAGTCGAGGGAGGGCTATATTATATTCACGTCCATCGCTACTTCGGTCACTTGAATTTTTCTTATACAACATTTTGTTATTTCCATTTTAATGATGATTAAAATTGGTTAATTAATTATATTACAATATAATAGATAAGTGAACAATATCTACTCATCTTCTGCGTAAATGGCTATTTTGATAGCGTTATCTAAAAAAAATATTATAATAATTAATTGAGGTCGCGACATTGTCGAAATGTATAAATAATATGAATACTAAAATACTAATACTAAAAATAGTTATAAATAATATTAATACTAAATTTATGGAGTTTTAAAAAATATTGACTTAAACATACAACCTGGTCGATTTACAGGAAGCGTGGGTTCGGAACCCGCTACGTTCAAATTTTTATACGTTTTCTAAATAAGTATTTAGAATTAACCCACAACCTGTCGCGATTACACGATAGACCTCTCTTTAAAATTTTTAAAACTAAGCATATTTTTTATTCTAGCAAGCAAACAAGAGAACATACCATTAAAATTTAAGAATGGTTCCACACCGGAATCGAAGAGGCTACCATTAGTGAAATCAGCGCCGCATTTGAACAATAACAGAGTGGAAGAAGCTCCAAGTATTGATGGGAAACTAGAAGGTGTTGAAATACATACTCCTTTGAAATATAGGTAAGATTTAGTTCTTTGTTATAGTATGCTTTTATTTTATTTATTTATTTAGCGTCCCACTCACGGCTTCGCCCGCTTAAACTACATAAATATTAATTAACATATTTGCATTACTTTCGTTTTTTAATAATAATATAATTTTACAAACAATATCTTCTAGATCGAAAAGAAAATTTCCAGTCAATTTAATAAAACACTTTTATATTGAACAACATTCTTTATAAAGATATGCCATTTATGATATAAATGGTATAAGTAAGGAATATAGTTTTTTTTTCGAACCCACAGGCACTCCTCCGACAAGCACTTAAGGTTCTTACTATTGGAACAAAAAACACACCTTTATATAAATATTGTATAATAGTAAAATTGTAATAGGTATGTTACTTAATAAATAGATATTAAGTTAAACGTGTACGAAAGGCAATCTAAAAATACCTGGACTCTCTTATGATAGAGTAGCAGATAACTATAAAACTAAACTAAAATTTTTAAAAGTACGGTCCACGTCAAGAGTCTGTCAAGAGCATTTCAAGTAAAACAGTCTACGCAATCAAAAGATACGAGCATTTATGCATCGTTATTGCTACTTTTGTGTTGAATTCTCCTTGTAATCAAAACCCATAGAGGGTACTTACCGTGGACCTGCAGTTATAAAATTTGGCAACAAGTAAGAACTTACAATACAAAAAAAAAAATTTTTCATTCTCCGAGTGCGAATAGAACACCACCCATCGTTAACAGTCGCTCGCTTACAGCCCTTGCGCCACAACGGTCTCAATTCTTTTAAGTCTTTTTAAATAATTTATGTTATTTTACATTGTTTCAGCAAGGAAAATGATTTGGCACCCAAAAGTCAAAGCAAGGTAATCCATTTAATTATTATTAGTATTAAATTTTAACTAGTAGTTAGTTTACTTAGTTTATCAACATTCATACTTTTAGAGGCACGCTATATGCAATAGAAGCTAATGTTAGGATTGAGACACTCCCCGTGCATCATCCAATTTTTGAGGCATTGCATGGTACGTGGCGAAACCCAACGCCGCTCATTGTCTCGTTACCAGACCATGAAGATGAAAATAATTCATACCCCGTACCTACCGAGCGAATTCTGAAGACATTGTGAGACACGTGTCGAATTGAGATGAACGCACCGTTTTGCCTAGTTACCAGAACGAAGAAAAGAAAATTTAAAATATTTTATTTCCTCAAGTGGGAATCGAACCAACAACCTGTCCTGTATATAGTTGCACGCTGTCCTTGCACATAAGTATGTATGTATATTGTATTTCGTCATTTAACGAGAACTTATCTGAAACTGGCTATGCAATTTATCTCTGTTATCTTATCAGATAGATTAATTGTCAACTTCAATATTCGTTGAGTACCTGCTTTGAAATTGTAATTATTTTCATCAAAATAATCGTAAAAGTAGTCAATTCAAGATAATAATTATAAAATTATTAATAAATTTATTTTTTTAGGTAATTTTATGTAAAATTATTTTCGTACAGGTGTATTATTTAAATTTTCTTCTTTTTTTGTTTATTACTTAATTTGTTCAGTTGCTTATTATTCAGCGTAAAGTCAAGTCGAAAACTATGACTCGGATTTTTTCGGATAGAAAATTATGAAGAAAAACTTAAAAATACAAGCTGAAATTTACACACAACAAACCTTAGTTATTAATCTTTCTTACTGCATTATCACTTCTAATGAAATAAATATAAAAGTTGTCTGATTATGTTTTTTAAAAAATGATAAATTAGCCACTGTATACCGGTACTGGTCTACAGTATGAATACTGTTTACTGAACTGTTACTGCTATTTATCAAATGTTCCAGATCTTCAATTTCAATATGTCACTGCAAAATGCTTATCACGCCCAATAACTTTTGGAGAAACGCCTTTCATTATTGCTTATAGTTTAGCTGGACTGTTATGGCTATATATTCCAAATCGTCAAGTTAATATTGAAATATGCTCATTGCACTTAACAATTTATAGTATTACTTATAATATAAATTCAAGAAGTAACTCTGTCTGTCTGTGACGCAGTCAGGTCCAAACCGCTGGTCCGATTGTGATAAAATTTCATATAAAGATACTTAAGGGTATTGGGATGGACGTAGGTTATTTTTTTCTTATATTCATAATATACGAATGTATTAATCTTTCAGTTTAACATGCAATTTATTCTACCATGTTAATTACAAACGTCGTTAAGCAACAAGGAATTTTGTTGTTTTAAGAATAGGTCACACAAAATGAGCTCCCTGAATGCTTACATGGTGTGCGCTGACTTTGTCGAGGCTACAACTTATGTAAAGAAAATCGATACATAACTTGTAGCCTATATTTTATTCTGATGTATAAGTTATATTTACTATAAAGCTTAATTTAAATCTGTTTAGTAGTTTTTGCGAGAAAGTGGAGCAAACATCCATCCTTATAAACTCACATAAAAAATATTAGTAGGATAATCTTAATAATAACTTATATTCGTTCTCATCAGATGGCTAGAGCCAGGTATTACGTGAAGATGACCCTCCTACTCTCCTGCTGGATATTTTTCACTCTCATTTTTATGATGTACAATGAAAAGGAGGAAATTGTTAGAATCTCGTCTGTGAATCCTGGAGAAATTAAAAGTAAGTTAGTTGCTCCATATTTTTTTGGTAGGATTCCTTCAATAAAAAACTTATTTTTTTCTTTTTTTATAGCTTTACGCTGTATAAGTAGCTGTATCCCACACATATAGGGTAGGCAGAATTTACCTGGAAACCTAATATTGAGATACTTCCCATTAAAACATTTCTTTTTCCCCATTTAACGCCGCGCTTTCCTCTTTGCCTCGGGAATGGAACCAACAACAGTTGCTTGTTTATTAAAAAGAAACAGTTTAATAAGCGAAACTAAATCACAATTTTCTATTTCCCAAGTGAAAATTAAAATCGTATTCTAATAGTAGTATTAAATAAACAACAAAATGAAACCTATCAAGATCTAGACACATAGTCTAGGTAACTTAAGGTCTTCGGTGAATGACCTTAGCAGCGAGCGTGCAGAATGTAAACATAGTAGGTACTTATGCTGTAATATAAAGTTATTTTTAACCGTGTATTTTAACTGTAACTAATAATAATATATGTATGTAGTTGTAATACGGCTCGTGTGCAACATGCAGAATTTGTATTGGAAATTAGACAAGTGAAGATAACAAATTTACTGAAATATTTCATATTTTAATCTCTTAGCCCTGGTACATGGGTAAATCACGGCGTTGAGTTCCGTCACTGAACATGCAATGCCTCCAGAATTCGGCGGATAGTAGCGTCTTAATGGAAAGGAATTGGTTTACCGCTAGGTTTCCTCTGCCTACCCCCCTTTGTGCGGGAAGCTGATTACAGCGTGAAACTGATTTATTTATTTGTTTATTTTTGTGAGGAATTATTTTTATCTTGTATAATTTTTAGGGTTCCGTACCTTTTAAGAAAAACAGGAACCCTTATAAGATTACTTTGTTGGCCGTCTGTTTGTCTATCTGTTTGTCAAGGCCCTTTATTTCAGGAACGTTTGGAGATATAGACTTGAAATTTAAACTACACATCACTCACTCAAATCTATGGGTCCATGATTTGGTAATATATATATATTTATATATATATATATATATATATATAT
>DWAO01004551.1:0-12693 GCA_018230605.1 Heliconius congener
GGGATACAGCGTGAAGCTGATTTTTTTTTTTTTTTTATTTTTTTTTATCGTAAGCAATAAAAACCACCTTTAGCTTTGGTCCGGTACTGGATCTTGGAATTCAATGTACAAGATGGAGAAAAAAATACATTATTTTATTAGTTTCAAGCTTTTTCTGCATAAAACAGGGAACACTCTGTTTTAAGATGGCGTTGAGTTTAAGGTTGATTAGATTAAATCGCTTAGTGCGTTTTCAAAGGACTGACAGCGGTAATAGAGCCTTGAAAAGTATCCTTACGTACTTAATAATAGCAAGTACCCTTATCAGTAATAAAGTATTGTTAGTCTTATTTATTTTATTATATCCACCCAATATTATTTATAGTATGAAACCAATCGTGGCGCAGGGGCACAAAGTGTGACTGTCAATGCGATGGGTTGTGGGTCCGATTCCCACTCAAGGCAATGGAATATTAAATATTTTCATCTGTTCGCTCTGATGTCGCGTCAAAATCGAAATTATCAGCATTCCTTAAGTTAATTGTTGAGAGGTTGCTTTTGGTTGCTATTGCTTTTTACTTTTACTGTGACAGCCTTTTTTCTTTAGTTTATTTTATGGAGTACTAAATACTTTATGAAATAAAAAACTTCTTTTCTCACTTTTTCGATAGATATCAATAACAGTTATATATTTTTTTCTAATTAATAACAATTATTATTTTATTACATCTACATTTGAAAGAAAAATTGGCAAGAGAAGATAATCTAAGAATAGCTAGAAAATATTAGATATTTCCGAATGTCCTTTTATGACAGCACCGATAAAATAAAAATGTATATTTTTATTTTAAGACAGAAATAAATATAATACAAATAAATAACCATAAAAATTGTAATTATTTTTATTGCAAGATATATTGTATTAGACGCCCATACATTCTTCCCCGGTTGACTATTAGGTGTCGATTACTGGGGATTTGGGATCAGTAACTGGAAATTTTCGCTATTTTTAGTTGATATAAATTTTATGCAATTTAAACAACTTATAGATCTTATTATATTGTAGCTTACTTAGTTTTACTCGGAATTATTATTGTTACTTTATATAATCTGTGATTATTTCTTTTTTTTAGCTCCACGCTGTCCCGCATTTATAAGGGTAGACGGG
The DNA here is from genome assembly GCA_018230605.1 of Heliconius congener. Lineage (NCBI taxonomy): Eukaryota > Metazoa > Arthropoda > Insecta > Lepidoptera > Nymphalidae > Heliconius > Heliconius congener. The sequence continues at coordinate 1,148 of DWAO01004551.1, forward strand.
GAGAAGCTAACGATTCCTTTCCCCTCATTACTATAATATTTAAGTGACTATTGCGAGTTTAGTAGCGGACCTCAACGCCGCGCTTTCACAGAAAATTAAAATATTAAATATCTTTTATCACCGAGTGAGAATCGAACAAATAACCGTCGCGTTTACAGTGCAAGGATGTGCCCGTACGCCACAATTATTTCTTTAAAGTATCTTTTACCGGTACCTTTATCCTACGTTTTTTAAAAAGATAATTCTTATCTCAAAAGATTTATTATAACATCCAAAAGAGATTGAAAATTTCGTTAAGGAGCTTTTTTCATCAACGAAGCATTAACTACTAGGGTAAAGGCACTGAAGGAATTTCTACGAAGGGAGCAAGAGTTAATTGTAGGACTTCTAATGTCTATAATGTTCCTGGACGCTGACTTTATCTTCTCTTAGGCTTTAATTAGATTTTTCTTTCAAATTTATTTTTTCCTTTTTTAGTGTCAGTTGCGACGCGAATTTTTAGTTTTATGCCTGTTTTATACATTTTCAACGTTAGTTATTTTAAGTTTAGATGTAATTTTATAGTTAATTTTTTTTTCATAAATTCTTTACAATATATAAAAATAAACATGTTATAGGAAATATGCAAGACGTCGTAATCGAGTATACTGTATGACAAAATGGTAAAAGATATATTTTCAGATCTTTAATTTTTGCGATTATTATACATTTTAAATGGCCGTCGTGGCCCAGGGGCGCAAGGGTGTGACTGTAACGCGACGATTGTTGGTTCGATCCCCACTCGAGGAAAAGAAATATTTACTTAAATTTATATTTACATTTCTTCGCCCAGGTGTCGAGACTAAGCGCGGTGTTGAATTCTGCCACTCTGCCACAATGCCTCCAGAATTCGGCAGAAAGTGGGGAACGGAGTGTTTTAACACTAGGTTCCTTCTGCCTACCCTACTGTGTGCGGGATACAGCGTGAAGTTGATTAGATTTGATTATATATGTATTATATATGTATATCTAAATATATGTGAATATTCCGGTTAAATAGTTTCAATTAAAATATTTTGATTTTCTCCACTACTTGTCAAAACAAAATCTCGGACAAAACGGTGAATAAAGAGTTAGGCTCTTTCCTTCCCTTCCCTTTGACAGTGTACTATAAGAATAAACAGTGAATATGTTAAACATTTGAAAAGTTTTTAAGCTTCACTCCGTGACGCAATTTTAGTGAGGACCTAGTGTTAAGACACTTCGTTTCCGCTTAGGTACCTTCGTTCTTCACTTTCCGCCAGATTCTCGCGGCGGAACGGAAGTGGCGGAACTCAACACCGTGGGCTCATTTTTTTTATATATAATATTTTGTCTATGCAGCTGTAACGTATTCGAAAATCGAAATTCTGAAACAACAATACACACACTTTTAATATATGTCTATATATAATTCTTGTTGATTTAAATTACTTTGTACGACATTCCTTGGGCGTATTTTTGGAAAGTTTTCCCCGAATGGGTTAAGTTACACAGTAAAGTTGTTAACTGTTGCGAACTAGCGAGATGAATGTTGATGTACGAAAATTTACATACAATATATATGTATGTGGATTTTACCTTATATATATGTATAGATGAGAGATTGATCTAAGAACATTTTTTGCACGTAATAATAATATGGCACGAGAGTTCGTTAGTGAGATTGATGTTGTTGTAAATAAAACGCAGTGTTTAGTTCCGCAAATTGATACACCTTTCTTTCAGTATTGGGGAATATGGAGAACGGTAAATATTTTTTTTAGATTCACGCTGTATACTGAATCATAGCATAGTAGGCAGAGGATTTTTATGGCATACTTTCGTTCACCACCGTCCCTGGATTCTGGATGCATTGCGTGTCGAGCGGCAGAACTCAACGCCGCACTCGTTTGGCTACAACACAATATTGCTACAACACAGTATTGTTTATATTAAGCATTCAGGAAACATAATTCTTCACTATCAACTATCGTGGTCTTGGGCCCCAGAAATAACTAAATAAATTCTTTTTAGGTCACTTAGAATGTTCGCAGGTTAAATAGCTAAACAATAATTGAATGTACCGTACATTTCGCCGTTAACGTAATTTAAACAGTAATTGAAATTGATTGACTAATGACGGTACTAATTTGTGAAGCAAATATTCCATATTGTATATTTAATATTTCGTTAAAATTTGCAATGTGTTTTGTTGTAGGAAAAATTAATATTTAGTAGCCTCTAAATCATTTTGGTTGTTGTCTTAATAAGGTTCAGCATCTGATTGGTGTGGGTTCGATTTCCACTCGGGGTAATAAATTAATTTTGACACCTCATCCAACAATACAAGTTACATCACTCAATAAACTTGGCACTCAATTCACAGAGTGTCTGAACACTATGTACCCTCTAAGTGAAAGTAAAATATATCACTATCACGCTGTATCCCGCACACAGCAGCGTAGGGAGAGGGAACCTCGTGTTAAGATACTGCGTTCCCCAAAATCTGGAGGCATTGCGTATTGAGTGTCGGAACTCAACGCTGCGCTTTTCCTAGACACGAGAGCGCAGAAACGAAAATAAAAATTTAAATAAACATTTCATTTTGACGAGTCCCCACTCGAATTCACAACCAGCGCCACGACTGGCTCTAAATTTTATTAATATTATACATTTATTATATTAATAAAGCTTAGTAGTAGTAGTAGTAGAAGTGTAGTAGTAGTATAGAATAGTAGTTATTATTATTAAAATATAAACTATTTTATACGTACTCATGCAACTAAATTTCTATTCGTCAAACTTCCTCATTTGAGAATAAGGAAAGCAGCAAATTATTAAAATCAAAAACCTTTAAAATCAAATTAAGCCGAGGCCTCCGTCGCGTCGTGTAATGGAATTTTATTTTGATGTTACTTTGCGTGTTACCGCCATCCCATTACGCGGGTATGGGAATGTGGGACGGTTGAGTGGCACAAACATACATATAAAATATAAAGTAAACCATGTACATTTTAATAATATTATTAAATTTTATTTTAGAATTGTATTTTTATTATGAAATAACTGTCATATAAAGAAAACAAATGAGTTGAAATGAATTGTTTTCTTATTTGCCAAGGTAAAATACTGTACATTGCGTATATCAGGTCAGGCAGAGGGAACCTGAGAACCTAGTGTTAAAACACTCCGTTGACATTAAGACATTTTCGTTTTCCATTTCCGCTGAAATATCCGTTTTACATTTTTTTAATTAATAAAAAAAAAATACTAGAGAAACCGCTAGTGACAGCTAAAGCTATCATTATAACTATAGAAGGAGTCAAAACGATTTTCTTTTTCACTTAATAACATAATTAAAAACAATTTTTCACCTTTTATACCACACTTTAAGCATAGCTAAAAACAAAATTTAAACCACTTTTAGATATATTTTATGGCCGTAAGCGTAACAGAGGGTACTTGTAGCATTGTGTATTTATTGTGGTACTCTCGCCTACACACGATTTGAACAACAATTTTCCCAAACCAGTAATTTTAGTGAGCGGGCCCTCGTGACCAAAGTAAACATTAGGGGACCGTAAATAATCTTGCTATTATATCATTTTTTGTATAACGAGAGACAAATCCTACTGATATTGTAAATGTAGGTAAATGTGTGGGAGGATGGATGTTTGTTCCTCTTTCACGTTAAAACTGCTGAACGAATTTTATATACTTACGAATTTTATATAATTTTATATACTTTTTCATGTAACGTATACTGCTTCACGGTTTAAGAATACTTTTTAACATGTTGTCATTGAGTCGGCTTTATGAAATTACTTCTGGTGAAACATCAACAGTAGTTTTTTTTGCTACTATCAAGCAAAGCGAGGTCTGTATGTTCATCGAATTGAAAAGATCGGATTCTTGAAGAAAATTGGAAAATATTACATAAGGCAACATTTATTTTGAGATAATAAACACGAAAACTGTTTTTATAAGTAGGAGTTTCGTATTATACAAATAGTTGCTCTATAAATTTCGAAAAAAAAACATCGAAACAAAAACTGTTTTATATAAAGCAAAATTTTTACAATATATTTTAAGGGCTGCAGGGTAAAAATATAGTTAGGAGCGCACGCGCATTGTCTTGCATTGGCACTGGCTAGTGATGATATTAAAAAAAAAACAGTTTCTCCGATCGAGAATCTAGTCTGCCATCATTCATTGCGCTTACATACGCTACGCCACTGCGCCACGATGGTCTAAAAGTTTTACTTTAAACAATTATTTGCATATACCGAGGGTCTCGTTACACGTTGCGTAGGTTGAGAAGCTCTCATATTAGAGTAATGAAAATTGATTCCAGGAGGTGTGTGGGTGTGATTTATCCGAAGTCTTCTATGTGTGAACCTGTTAAAGGTTAAAAGTGAAAGCGTGGGTGTTAAGGGTTTATTTTTTTTAAATATATCTTTCTTACTCATCCAAGAGTCGGACGGTTTTCAAGAGGCGCGGGTTCAAATTCCACTAAGTACAAATATTTAATACGTTATCTAAATAAGTATTTTCCTTTCCTAAGTGTAATAATACTTTAAATACGAGTACATTAAAAATATATCTTTGTTTCTCAAAACAAAGACCAATATATCATTTTATGAAATATTATTCGTTTTATGTACATATTTTTTCCAAATGGAACTTATTTGAATTAATAAAGAAACAAAAAAAAGAATAAAAGGTTGTCTCGTAAAAAGAATTTAGTATTTTTTATTATAAGTAAAATAATGCATGCGTACAATAACGTGGCTCGTGATATGCTCGTATTTCGGGCGATAGCGATTGTCTCATTTGAATCACTATTTATAAGAAGTGCTTTTTTTCGAAGAAACAATATCCACGATGTACGTATATTAGGTCACTTTTCTCGTTCTCCGTTTCATAACTTATTCTAGACCTTTTGAAAGGAACTCAACGCCGCACTTTGTCTTCGAGAGCACGGAAATAAATGTAGTTCATTCCTTTTGCTTCGATATTAACATTTAATATAACAAATTACTGAAAAATAACCACGTCAGGCCGTCGTGGTGCAGGAGCACAAGCGTGCGAATGTAAGCGCGATGGCTTCATTTGATTCCTCGCTTTGACAACGAGGCAAGGCGCGGCGTTATTTTCCGCCAGTCAACACGCAATGTCTCAAGAAGTTGGCGTAAAGTGGGGAACGAAATTGTTTTAATGAGAACAGAGTGTCTTAACATTACGTTTCACGTTCCCTCTGTCCTCTTAGTATCCGAGCTACGGAAGGTATAAAGCGTAAACCTGAAAAAAAGACCACATCGGTAGTATAGTTACAACGCTTATTATAAAAGTTAGCGCAAATTAACACAAAAAGAACAAAAAACTTATTTGATTTGTAAAAAAAATAATGTATAGCCAATATTAACTTCATTAACTTAAATTCAGTCACTGCTAAATATTACTTAAAATTTCCATTGATTTACGAGAAAACTTTTTCCGTTCGGTTGATTCGTCGCCTTCCAAACAACACTGGGTAAATAAATTCTGGACCTTCCGATTATAAAAATGGCGATGTCTAAATTGATGTTAGCAGATTAACATTTTATTTTATGACATTATTTTGGATAAAGTGCTCGTGTTACCATAGCAACATTCGATCTCATCAGAAAGTCGTGGCGCAGGGGTACAAGCGTTCGACTAAACGCGACAGGATGTGGGTTCGATTCCCACTGCCTCCAATGGGATATTTAATATCATATTCAATACCTCGTTCTGGTAACGACTCGTTACCAGCGAGGACAATTACACCATACATAATACAATACCTCCAGAATTCGGCGAAAAATGGGGAACGAAAGTGTCTTAATGAGAATGGAGTGTTTTAATGGAAACTGAGTGCCTTAACACTAGGTTCACAGGTTCCCTCTGCCCACCCTGCTATGGAGCTAAAAAATATAAAACAAAAGAATTCTGTTTATCTACAAGTTGGAGATGGACCCTTCCTCGCCCACTGAGGGTTTCGTACTAATTTGATGATTACAAAATGTAGGTTCCACAAGAACGTGACGCTTAAAAAGATAAAAGTTACGCTTTAACTTTGCGGGCGTATGCAATTATTTTGTATGTAATTAACGATAAATATAATTTTTTTAATATTTTCACTTCTCTTTTCGGTTTTTTTTTTCTTTTTTTGTGTTGTAAGTTGTAATTTCTTGTCAAATTTTATTATTATAGGGCCACAGTAAGTTAAAAAGGTTCGATTACGTGGCAAGTTTCAAAACAGTGCAACAAAAACGATGCCCAAACGCTCGTATCTTTTGATTAATTTTATTAAAAAAAATATTATGTTCTGAAAGACCGGGATATTTAACAGACTTAGATCGAGATATTTAACAGACGGACAAATATACAAATGGACAACAAAGTGATCCTATTCACTGTTATGTCTCATTGGGTACACGTCTTGTTTGAAAATTCCTATTTACGGTTGTTATCTTCGTTAGCTTCACGCTGTATCCCGCACACAGCAGGGTAGGCAAAGGGAACCTAGTGTTAAGATCCGTCCCCACTTTATGCTAAATTCTGAAGGCATTGTGTGTTGAGTGGCAGAAATCAACGCCGCACTTAGCATCGACACCAGGGCGAAGAAATGGAAATATAAATTTGAGTAAATATTTTATCTTCTCGAGTGGGGATCGAACCCACAACCATTCGGTTTTACAGTCACGCTTATTGCCGCTGCGCCACGACTGGCCTCAACTGGGCTGATTGTAAAATGAAAAGCATTTGTATTAAGATTTGATGAATGGCCTGATACCTTTGTTATATAAAATCAGAAAGTAAAACATATTTAAACAAAAAGCGGATTATGCAGCGAATTCCATATAAAGTGCAGCTGTAACAATGCATAAATGCACTTATCTTTTCATTGCGTTGTCTTAATAGCTTGATTTTTTTGTGCTCGAAGTGGCCGTAAATCTGAATATTTGATATTAATTGAGCTTGATCCTTCACGCGACTTTCAGATCTCAAATGGTCTTGACAGAAGGTAGACGGACAATAAAATTATGCGATAAGGGTTCCGCATTTTTCATTTTGAGGTACAGAACTCTAAAAGACGAAGCAATATAGCGTTTTCTCAGAAAATACAGCTTTCAAATAAGTTTGTGGGAGTTCTTTGATATTATTTATTTCACTATTTTGTTGGATGGAAATATTAAAGTTATTCTCCTTACTTAAATACTAATTACTAATAATTTTATGATACCTTAAATTACTATAGATATATATAAATATGTATAACATAAATTATGTTAATATTAAAATCGAGATTTAATTAATTTTTTTAAAATGGAGGATTTCAGGGACTTACCAATTATTATTTAAAAAGAGCCGTTAGACAATAAAAAAATATTATAATTTTTAATTTATTAGACTTCAACTGTCGACAGTTAGATATCATCTGTGGCACACGCAATACGCGACATATTTAAACCAGAGCAAGAAAATTAAAGTAACAAAACTACGGGTTGAGATCGAGTCGGACTCTCCCACTGAGGGTTCCGTAACAATATCCTAATATTAGAGGTCAACAGGAAATACAACTTATAAAAGTTATGAAACTTAAAGTTGCGGGCCTATGCACTCATTTTGTATGAAAAATACAATAAATATAAGTTTGTAATGTTTTCTTATGGAACCTATAATTTTTTACTTTGTAAACTTCCTTTAATTGTATTGTAAGTTCTCACTTCGTGACAAATTTCATAAAAGTAGGACAAATGCAAGTACCCTACAGATTTAGATTACCCGGCGAATTTCATATAATTTGATCTTGACATAGGGACAGACGAACAACAAAGTGATCCGAGCAAAGTAACGGACAGACGGACAATAAAGTGATATAAAGGGTTCCGTCTTTCTTTTATGATACGGAACCTAAAAATAGATAAATCGAATCAATAATCGATTTAATACAACATTTTTTTACAATTTAACGATAAGATTTTTAATTCTACATAAAATTTCATAGTGCACTTTAAAAGTTTTCTAAAGTAGGTACTTCAAATACACCATTTAGAGAAGTTGGGGATTCAAGCGTTCCCGAATCGGAAAGTGCTCACACTTCGCAACTACAGATATTTGGTAAGTATTTACATTTATATATTTCGATTCTTTACTATTGCAATACAAAATATATTCGAAAAATTTTCACATCATAAGTTAAATAATATCATAGAAGATAAAATTCTACTCAAGAAGAGAAAGAGGAATATTTTTATTTTAAGTTTTTCCATTTTGGTTGGGAATAGTGCGGCGCTTAGTTTCGCCGTATAAATATGCAGGTATGCATATTATGTACACTAAATACATAGTGAAGTCAAATAATATATTATCAGTTCACAATTTTTTTTTTCTGAGACCTGAGAAGAACCGGCGAAAGAAACTCAGCAGAATTTTGTTTAAGTCAATTATTTACAGATTCACACCTAATTATTAGTAACTTATCTTTGCAATACACTGAGGTGAGTAGTTTATTACTAAGGCGTGCTTATTTTACAGACGCGAACTATTTGCGAAATCTTAAATATGGCAAAAAATTTAAGAAATTAATATATTGACAATTGAAAATGTACATCTTTGAAAATGTCATGTTACATTAAGAAGAGTATTCCAAAATCAATGATGTACCGACATAATATTAATACTAGAAAAAGGCTTGAATTAAAACACCTGTAATTCGATTGCATCGAGTCAATAATTATATATGTTAGAAAAAGATATTTCGGGCATTTAAAAATGTTATAGAACTTAGTCAGCTTATCTGTTTGTTCAAGCTTAAACGGCTTAAACGTATACGTAACGTAAATGCAATGCAATGCAATTCAATGCAATGCAATGCAATGCAATACAATGCAATACAATACAATATACTTTATTGCACTTAAAATTTAAACAAATTATATACAAAAACAAGTAAAAAACAACATGTACAATAAGGCGGCCTTATCGCTTAAAGCGATCTCTTCCAGGCAACCTTTGGTCGCTGGAGTTGTATAAAAAAAGAGTGTGGGTGGTGCAGTAAATTGCAGGAGAATATGTAATAGCAGAAATAAAAATAAAAATATACATACATATATACATACATATATATAAATATAACAAATAAATATTTATTTCAGTATTATGTGGCGGCCTTGATGCCAGTGGGAAGAAATGAAAATATTATTAAATAATAATTAATTACTCCGAGTGAGGATCGAACCCACCCAGAACGAAAGAAAAAAGAACCCAGTCACATCCTTTTTCATTATAATTATATAATCTAGCTTTACTTGCGAGTAATAAACGTAATTTGTTTGTGTCAGAATTTCATTAATTAACTTCTGTAAAAGGACGAGGAGGACGAAGAGGACGAGGAGGACGAGGAGGATGAGGTCATCAATTCGACTGTACTTTTTTAATGTTTGTTACCTCAGAACTTTTGACTAGGTGAATCGATTTTGATGATTCATTATTTAATTGTAAACTTTATTTAATTGTAAACTAGCGCTTCTCGTGTGGTCCCATTTTAATTTGGGCCATTTCTGGCAATTCTATCTGTGAGAAAATCACATAAGTTTAAATTTGCATTAGGTATTAGGCGCGACAAATGGACGAATAACTTAATATTAACAAAACCAATTTCGATGATTCTTTTTTTATTGGAATGGGTACACATCGAGGATAACTAGATAAAAGTTTGTGTGGTTATCTTCTGATTATGAGATCCAGTTGAAATTGAAGAATTTTTTTTGTTAAAAATTATTATTATTTTAATTTCCCTACTAAAATGGCTATATACTCCATGACAAAAACTATCCTATAAATTACATTATGCTTTAAACTGTTACCATGTTAAAATTCATTCACTACCATCCAGTAGTTTTCGGTATTTTAAGTGATTTGTATTTTTCGGTTTTTAATTCATTAACTATAATGAAAACTGGAATGAAACCCAAAAAAACGTACCTCCAGGTAAGTACCCTAGGGTATCACCATACAAAATATCATTTATTTTTATCCGATAGTTTTTGCGTGATTGGTGAATAAACAAACAGACAGACAGACCGACAAGAATTCTGCTGAGAGGTGTTTTAGCTTCTATAATCGATGTATGTTAACCGACCTAATTTTAATTTTTTTATACCTTTCATGTACAGAATCGATTTTTCTATCCTTTTATTATATACAGGGATAGCACAATAAATCGATATGAAACGTTCAAACTTTCAGTTCAGTGGACAGAGCTATCAACTACCATTAGGAAGTACTAAGTTAGACATTTCCAAGACTGCATCGTGCAGTAATAATTTATCACTTGCACTCGACGAATACCGATTTGCAACAACAGTCAATAGTTGTTCAAGAAGAAGTAAAAGCGGCAAAATCAAAAGCGAAGATAGCAAGATAACAGTGTGTTTTATTTTATTTTTTTTCAGCTTCATGTTGCGTCTTGTATGTAGCAGGATAGACAGAGGGAGCCTAGTGTTGACTCCGGTCTCCACTTTCTGGAGGCTCTTTTCTGCAGGTACTGCGTGTTGAGTGACGGAACTCAAAGCCGCGTTTTGTCTCGACATAAGAGCGAAGAAATGAAAAGATCAAATATTAAATTTTCTCCAGTTGGAATCGAACCCACAACTTGTCCCGCTTACAGTCACACTTATGCCCCGGCACCACAACTGGCCTGAACTTGTATTAGAGCTAATAAGACATTTTGTATAATAATTTAAAACAATTATAATAAACAAATTATATTTCAAGTGAGTTCCGAGCGGTGCAGTGGAAGTGCGTACGACTTGCTTGGCATGCGATTGATGGTCAAGAGTTCGACCGAGTGCAATATTTTATGTGATAAAATATAGCCACCATCGAATTAGCAAAATCGTGAATTCTATCTAAAAGCTGATAAAAGAGAGTCTTGATACTAACCATGCGATGCCATGCCATAGCATAAAGCTAATACGACAATCATTTACTTAAACTCCTCATGTCATTTTATTCTTTCTTCCTCATTCTTCCTTGTATCTCCAGTTAAGTTATCCAAATATAAATAGAACAACGAAGCTAACATGGCGTTCCCTTGTTTGACGCCCGATTGGACATCAAATCAAGGCGACATGCCAGGGGCGTTAGGTTATAGGCTCCGTTTACTTTGTAGCAGGTCAGTATCTTCCATATTTTTATATTTACATAAAATGTCAAACGCCTTTTGCAAGTCCACAAAAACACAAAAAGTTTATAGCTTTCGGGAAAATTTTTTAGTGATCGTCTATTTTTACTATTTTAATATTAAAATATTTCATAAAGCATTAGCAACTAATACTTTTATTTAAATTATGTATAACACGGGACCAAGAACATTATGTTATTATAATGTGGACTATAATTCTTGACTTCAAAGATTTATTTCAAAATGAAAGTTTCAGTCTCATTTTTTATGAATTATAAAATGATCCCGGCCTAGAATAGGATCATCCTGGTACTGGTGGTGTCGTAAGAGGCGA
>DWAO01004552.1:0-12693 GCA_018230605.1 Heliconius congener
TTAAACTTTTTTCCACCATAACTCCATTTGAATGGCATTAGGCGACCAATTTAAGAGGGTAATTTATTTTTATCAGATTCTTTAAGCGCTCTTGTAATAATTAATTTTCTTTTTTTCTTTTTTCTTATACTATAATTTTTTGTTACTCTTATGTAAAAAAAAACCAAGAGAACTTCAAATTATTTACAACTAATATAGTTATATTACTACAGTTCAGTTACAATTTTTTAAACAATATTAGCAATAATATATCAAATCCATATTCAAGAATTGCACTCATACAAATACCCTATTTTGAGTGGAATAGTAAGATCCTAATGTCATTCTGAATCCGTAGAGTATCGACTCATTGGACGTTGGTATGAGTTTCGAGATATTAGCGTCTTAATATGCACTCCCACACTGCTGCTGCTTAAGATCTTACTTAAGATAATGTTTTAAATAAAAGAAGTTTAGATTGTTTCACTGTTTTTATATAAATTTTGAAGGTAGGATATCATATTACAATCCCTGTGGATTTTACCTGAAATTTCTATTTTCTTTTTTGCATTTTGTAAAATAGAGATAAATAAAATAAAAACTTAATAAGATAACGGTTATATCACCTAGATAGAGAGAAAAACTTAAAATATAGATAGTAAACAGACCGTGAAACCGCGAGTTGCAATACCTAAGAAGCCTCACTCTGTCCCCCAAATAATAGGGTAGATAGTGTTAACACAGTACGGTTCCCACTTTCCGGCAATGTTTCGTGTCATTGCGTGTTGATTGACAAAACTTAACGCCGCGTTTCAATCTACGAGAGCGGATCATTAAAAATAAATTTAATAAAATCTTACTATTTAGTAAGAGAGGTAAGGAGAGACCTCGGTTGACCTTCGAAAACACAGTATCAAACACACTGGAGGAAGGCCACGTAAAACACATGTGGACCCCCGGAGGGCATGTATGAAGAGGTCGATGACAGTGGACGAGGCGAAAGAGGTATGCAGAGACCGTACCGTTTTTAGTCTTATATAAATAACAGTTTAGAACTTCACAAATCGCAGAGTCAAACATTTTTCTTCGTAACGTTCTAATATTAAAAATTCCTAGCGTGTTGCGACTAGATTTATTTTAATGTTGTTGCAAATCTCATATGACATATTCATGCCTGAAATATTTTTGATCCTTATAATATGTTCTGTTTCATAATTTTATAACTTAAATTATATGCTGTTTATGTTGTATTTATTTCTCTTGTTATAGAGTGTTTTTGTCATCACCACTTTGAATGAATCACAGTTTTAACTACTCCATAAAAACTTAATACAATTTAAACGAAAGAGATTTTTTCCAAAAATGAAAAAGTTTTTTCAAACAATATAATTAATTAAATTATCGTTGTAGAATAAAAGGCGATTTGTCAAGGATGACGAACACAGACACAAACCTATCAAAGCGATAACGCCGCACACGCCTCATTCACGAAATCGAGTCGCAGGTAATAGCGGCGATGTTGAATTTCGTAAAATAGAACGAGAGATATCCCGTTCTTAGTACGTTTTTATAAGAGTGAAAAGCGGCAGATCGGCAACGCTTAGTAGTATTTTTGTAGTAGTATAGATGTTTACGTGAAAAAATTGTTAAAGTTAATCTATAATTATACCAACCTTATTTCTACTGCAGCCTCACAGTTAGAGTGAAGTCTTTAGAATTCGTTAGTCAAACAAATTAATTAACGCAAAATCCGCAAAGGGACCCTTTTTTGTAAGTATTTTGCAATTCTGATGACTCTGGTTTTTTTGAAGCTATATTTTCAAGATGTTGTACAGAACAAACAAAGGGAAATGTCCGTTTTTTTGGAGCGTAATTCCTCACTGGGTCCCGTTGATTTATTTTATTATTTAATTACTACGTCTAGCATTGTTTGTAATGAAATACGTGCGACGTTGAATGTACTAACATTTTACCATATTTTGTTATTAAATAAAATTGTTATTCTACTATCGTTGCTGAGATTAAATTTTAAGCTTTTAATATGCGCAAGCTTAAAAAATGAGCTTTTATGAATAATTTATGAATGTAAGTGACTACTGGCAATATTTTTTTTGTAGCTTTACGCTGTATTCCGCTTGTAGCAGGGTATGCCTACCTACGAGAGATTCGTGTTAAGACACCCTACTTCCCAATTTCCTATGAATTCTGGAGGTATTGCGTGTTGAGTGGTGGAACTCAACCAACAGAGCGAAGTAATTAAATATTAAAATAAAAAAAATCCTTTCCCTGAATGGCAGTCGAACCCACAACTATAACATGACCGCCTCTACTGATTATTGTGGACTTGGAAATAGAATTCATCAAAAACTTTATAGCGGCCAGACACTAGGCGAAATTAGTAAAATACAGGCAACGGTAGGTACTTAGTTAAAACGGTTTTCTTACTCTTAAATTATGACAGCATTCTAGGAACTTTCTCCTTGAAACTTGCTAATTAGTCATTAATAACTTTAAAGTATTGGAAAGTCATTTGAAAGTAGTGAAAATGAAATAAAAGCCACGTGAATTTTATAAAAGAAGTAAAGTTCAACGTGGCGTAGTATGGCAGGTTCCGGCTGTAAACGCGATATATTAGTATATTTTTCATATACAGAATCCGATTAGTTACGATTTTAATATAAGTATAGATATTCTATGATAGTAATAAGATAAAGACATAAGCTTGATGCAACATTTTTCCTCTTACTTACTTGTAATGTTGAATTATCAATAGTTGTTACCTGAAATAAAATGAATAAAATTAATTGTATAATAAATCAAACAATATTCTTATATTATTTTGTTTCTTTTAAATACCTTTCATATCTTATATGCTTATAAAATAAATTAAATAGAATTGAATATATATATTTTATAACTTCATGGAGGCCAGCGCGGCGCAGCGGCACAAGTATTGGGTTCGATCCCCACTCGAGGTAATTAATTATTATTTATTAATATTTTCTTCGCTCTGGCACCAAGGCTAAAAATTCGGCAAAAATTGGGGAACGAATTGTTTTAACACCAAGTTACCTCTGCCCACCTTGCTGTGTGCAGCATACTGCGTAAAGCTGATTTATTTCATTTATTTATAAGTTTCACGCGTGTTACGGATGATTACACATTTAACATTCCGCTCAATTTTCAAGACATTGTGGGCGAAATCAACGCCACGCTTGGTAGTGTTACCAGAGCAAAGAAATGACAACAATTAATTTCTCCGAATAAGAATCAAACCCACAACCGTAGCGCTTACAGTCAGACGCCTTAAAAGACAGACAAAGACAAAATAATGAATTACTTAAATTATTAAAAAGTTTCTCTGTTGAAACAATTTAAGCAGTTTTAAACAGTAAAATTATGTTAATGCGAGAGATAATCTTGGTCGTGTTGAAAACTCCGCAACTTCGCTCATAACTCGATGTTGTCAGTCGCCACCACCATGGTGATGTGCTTTGAAAAGTTTATCATATATTGTATATAGAATTATATTTCTGATCATTTTATTGTTATTGACGCTATACATACATAGCATTTTTTTCATATCTATTATTTATTTTCTTATCATTTATTAGAAATGGATTGGGCGTGGACATTAAGACTACGACAACGTTTCCATGTAAAGTGGCTAATATCGACAATATTATGGGAAAATTTATTATTTTTACATTTTTCTCCATATTAACCTACGTAGCTTTTTATATATTCATTTATCTATAAAAATAGGTGTGTGGGAGAGAACAATAAATTACTCTTTTTTACACATTACTTTCGGTAATATGGAAAATTTTGACATCAGGGATTTATAATTTTATATATTTTGTTTCATGAGATAACCCCCTTACAAGTTTAACTTTCTAATCTTGAATATCTTCTTCTAACAAGTTCTCTGAGTCAGTCGGTTCGTAAGCAGATAGGCTACTACAGCTTTTATTTTAAATTTTCATAGATACTAGTCATTACTACTATCGTGGACTCATAATCCAAAAAACAATCCCCATTATGTATATTAAATCTCCATTTTCCAAGCGTATGCGTTAGCGTAGCGTTATGGGTTTGATACACCCATATAGCCATTAAGGGTTAAGACGACTCAACTTACATTGGATAACAATAGACTATCAAAACTATATATTAATCACAACTCTTCATTGGTTTTAGAACAAACAAAATATCTCTTATATTCTCAGTTCAAACTATGCAATTGGTTCTCTTTCTATATCTTGGAAAGCAAACTTTGCATCGAACAGTCTTGTTATCTGCACAATGGAACAAAGGAACTCTGAAGCTGAAATAGGTTTTTAACCGACTATATAGACAATGCAGGTAAACATTTTCTTTTTAGGTTTATTTCTTATGGAAAACATACTTTACTGTAAAGATTTTTGTAGAGTTTATATTTTTTTTATAGTATTTTCTAAAGAATTTTTCATTTAGTTTTAATATTTTTATCGTCTGTACAAGATATCAATGTAACTACAGACCAATGAATGGATCATCTCGGGGAAATACAATATTTAATATTTTTATTTCCTCGCTCTAGCAAAGGGCGGCGTTGAGTTCAGCCACTCAATGCGTAGAGCATCGTCAAATCGGCGGAAACTGTTCCCAGGATCCCTTTACCTACTCTTCTGTTTACGGAATACAACGTAGCTGCGTAGCACAGCGAAGCGAAGGTATAAAAAAAAGAGAGGAAAATAACATTTCAAAGTTTTAGAGTCTATTTTTGTATACTAGGCACCTATATAATAGGATCCGACGTAAAAACAAAAGTCAAGTATTATTTAATTTTATATATATATTTTGTACATTTACGTTTTTACCCGCATTGATTTTTCAATTAGCTACATATAAAAAATTATATAAGTGATAATTTTCGTTGTGTCACATCATCCCATAAGGCGAAGGCTAAAAAAACATTTATATGTATGAATCCAAGTTATCACATGTTTGTTGAAGTTTTACGCGCAAGACATCTCATGGTAACTCGATGTGACGAAGTGTTTCCGCTGGATTTTAGTGTCTAGTATTGATGGATTGCGTAGACTCTATTTACCCTTAAGGTTCCTAGTGTTTAGACACGCCGTTCCCCATTTTACGCTGAATTCTGGAGGGTTTGTGTGTTGAGTGGCGGAATTCAACGCCGCAAAGAAATTAAAATATGAATTTTAATAGCCCACAACCAATTGGGTTTACAGTCACACACTTGTACCCTTGCGCCACGAGTGGTTCCGTGTAATACTGGCCAAAAAAATATGTATATACAATATACATTCATTCAAACACATTCAGCGCTCTACGTAATTGAGAACCAGATATCGAAGGTCGAAGGTTTGACATTTTAACATTATTGGAATTTACGCATTTTCCTGTACAGGTAGAGGAGTTAGAGTGATAACTCTACTGTAGTACACTGTAATTTGGAGCAGAAACCAATTCTGCACTTTATGCACCCACACTGAGAAAATTAAGTAGTTTCCCATTAAGACCATACCGTTCCCCAACGAATTCTGGATACATTGCGTGTTGTGGAAATGAAAATATTAAATACTGCATTTCCTTGAGTGAGAATCGAATCCACAGCATGTCGCGTTGACAGTTGAACGTTTCCACTACATCACGACTGCCTTCGAATACTACAAATGTTCTATCCAAACAGAATTAATGTACTATCATCGCTTGACCCTATACAAGTACTTTCAAACTGTGCTTTACCCGTGCTCAAACGTTAATATGAAACACAGATTTAATTTCGTTAGCGTCAGTTCATCCACGTGGAGGTAAAGCTAAATTAATTTCGAGACTACCCACTGTCGACCAAATCTCATTTCAGGCGACTTAACCAAATGTATTCTGAGTATATATTTTATAAATATTTTTTTAGCTTCACGTTGCAAACCGCATTTAGTAGAGTAGACACTGTTAGTTATTAAACAGCAGAAAATGACATAAAAACATAACGGAAAATACCAGAAGCAGTTACTAGTTGATAGCCAGGCTATGCTTGGTACAGTAACCATTTCATCATAAGTGAAGTGAAAGAGTCGAAAGGAAAGCTATCAGAAGTGACGCTCACAGCACCTCACCGTCACACTATGTGGCCCTGCGCCACGACTGGCCTCTATATGTATAGACAATCACTGTCATAATTCTGTATATCGTACCAACTTGAATTAAATTATATGCGAAGAGTAAATTGACGTCGTATATCTTGTAACTTTATATCGCACGTTCCCTTCGCCGTACGTTATTATGTGTTCATTATATTAAAAACGGTTACAGTAAAAATAAAAATATTATTATTTTTAGATTTCTTTTAAATTTTGCTTTATTAAAACACTGCATTGCGATATTTAGCTAGATATTCTAAATATTATAGCCGTTTTTTTTAAGTGATAATTTTTGTCTACGTCATTGAATATAAAGATAAAATATAAGTTCGTAGGATATTTCGACATGATTTTTGTATGTAGGTCATTCAAATTCAGGTTGCGTTAACAAAGCAATTGTAACCGAGCGGCCGCTGTGTAAACTCACGTCGCATCACAGTTCACGAAGCCTAACACTCTACATATTAGAATTTAAATTTAACCTTTTATGTTTTTGCTTCCATAAATATAAATTAAATTGATAGATTATATATTTTTGATGGAGAACGGGCAGAAAAAGGCAGAAAATGGTCAGTAAATAAACATATATATATATATAAATGAAAAGTTAAATAATAGAGATTTAATTATGTGGAGAATGGAGTTTAACACTAGGTTCCCTCTGCCTACCCTGCAATTTGCGTAAAGCTGATTTAAATATTTAGTAATTGCGGCCAGTCGTGGGGCAGTGGCACAAGCTTGCGACTTTCAACGCTAGTTAGACTAATGGAAAATGAAAATAATTAATTTCCTCGAGTGGGAATCAAACTCTCAACCTGTCACGTGTACAGTAGCACACTTGTGCCCCTGCGTAACGACTGGCCTCAAATAATATAATTTATTAACAATTTAATTACAGATTACTGTATTTTTTAAATACAATTTAGACACAACTTTTTTGAAAACAATTTTGTAAATAAAATACAGTTAAAAATTTTCATTTAGTGGTTATTTTATATTAATGAATATATGAATGTATGATATAATAGGCAAGCTTATTGCCCATCATATATATTGACTTCCAGATAAAACTCTAATAAGATAAGCCACTTAAAAAATTATAACATGCAGAAACCGGAGATTTCGAAAACGGAACGGCAGACATTTTTTTTCCGTTCCATTAAGACATTTTAGTTCAGCACTTTCCGTCATATTCCTGAGGCTCGCGTGCTGAGAGTACAAATAAAAATGATGTAAAAATATACAAAAAAACACTCTTTGAAAAGCTGTTGAAAAAGTTCACTATAGTCTATTCGTTTGGACATGAGGCAAAGAGACGATTATTAGAAGTTAAGAAAATAATTTCAGTCGTTTATGATATTCGATTAACAATATCTTAAAGGGTTATATACAGAGTTTTATTTGTCAGCACCACTTTAAATGAAACCACAGTTTAAACTACTCTACAAGAGCCCAATATTTTTTTTCCCAAAATTAAAAAAGTGATTTTTTCAAACAAAATGAATAATAACATTATCATCAAGGATTCAAAGGGAAACCACCGCATACGTCTCATTTCGAAGTAGAGTCGTATGAATCGGCGACAAAGTTCAAAGTTCTTTAACCTTTAGTAATATTTTTGTAGTAGTATGTGTTGACGTTATTGGTATATATGTGTAACTGCGTCACACATCACCAATGAAAAAAACATCGTTAATGAAAAAAAATCCTACGTCTAAACTCAACAGTTCATAAATTTAAAAAAAATTATCAAGGTACCTCAACAAATATCTTAATTAATTTCTTTAAATATGGGTTTAAAATATTTAACTCTATATGCTGTTCGCGTAAAAGGAGCGATGACGCTTCCACCCTGTACAAGTTTGTGCAGACATCGTCATATGTCATTATTTACAGTGCTATCAGCGTATTACTTTCGTAGTTATTTTTATAAAATACATATAACTCCCATAAACTTTGACCTCTTCTGGTTTGTTTATCTTTTATTTCAAGGCTCCCCAAATAGAGTATAAATAAGACTAACACACCACATTTAGCTTAGCTTTTAAAAAAATAAACACCATTTCAATAACATAATAAACATTAAAACGGTTATGGGGATACATAAAAAATCTTTTAAAAACAAATAAATGACACAGTCATTAAATAGTAATAAAACGTGAGTGGGCGTGACAGACAACACACACTGATTGGTTAACTGTATGTCATTTTGTTTGTAAACGCGAGCCGAATAATAAATATTCAATTTTATAACACTATTAAATAATAACTACATATATTACTATTATTTATTACTGAGGCCGTCATGGCGCAGGGCTTGATGCCATCTTGGGTATTTTTTATTTTATTCACATTTGGCAGGGGCAGAGGAAAAATAGTTTTAAGACTTACTGCTCCCGACTTTCGAGGCACTGCGTGAGTAGTTGAACTCATCGCCACACTTTGCCCTGTTACGAGAGCGAAGAGATGTACATATTAATAAATAATAATTCGTTATCTACTGAATAACACATTTTTATTTTACGTGTATTTATCTCGGGGTAGTGATTATAAAATAAAAACAGTTTCTATTGTTTCTCTGGGACGATTACGCTACATATGAGTAATAATAACTGCGTTGCATTTAAATTATTTTCTTTTCTCGGCTTTATATAAATAGATGATGATGCCTTGATGTTCACAGCTCAAATCGCTGTGTGACGACGTGTCTTGAAAGTAAGAGGAGGAGCCGATGACCGCAAGATTTTCGTTTCGTTATCGAAATTAAAAGTTCCTGTGTTCATTCACCCAGCACTGGTAAGTACTCCTACGGAATATGGAACACAGGTACATTCAGTTTGTATAACTATTCGTTTCGTCTGGCTTGATTTTACTCTTCATCCATAAGGAAAAGAATTTATTTATTTAGGATCGTCAACAGAAGAGACATTACAACATGGTCAACTCACATCGAGTTCTATTTACAGACTAAATGTTTAACCAATTAAAGACGATCACAGCATGTCCTAATAAAATAACAATTGGTTTCAATAGCATGTAGATTAAAGTAATAAAAATTTCATATAGTAAAAGGTATTAGAAAAATGTCCAAAATGTAAACTAAACTATTTTCTTCTATAAACACAAGTATTAAGATGCTGGAAATTAAAATAACATATTTTTTCCCCTAGTAGAATTGTCAGTTAGTCTTTTTGTTCTAATTTCCTCATATTATCTCGTTAAAAGCGTTATCTAACCTTCACTAAAGAGAAATCCACTTTGTCGAGGCAATTCTGAAGTGTCCGACTTCAAGACCAGTCCGCACTTATGGCGCCGCCCTCTAATTGATTTTATATGTTTGGAGAAAACGTTCGCAAAAATAAGGAAGAAAATTTAACATTAGTAAGCTGATAAGGAAGCATAGTAAACTATCTAAGTTTATTAAGATAAAGCAATTTTATCCTAGCATGATCGATTTCCACGATATCGAGTATAAGGTCTACTTAGCCATTGAAATTGTGACCCTTGGAACGCTATCAATTATGGACACTCAGTTCAGAACATTCAGAACATTGTTGTATTATTGATTGGTTTTGTTGTTCTATTGAATAATATGTTTTAAATTGTTTTTTTAATTGGACTTTTTTCATATATTTAAAGTATGCGAAGACAACATAACTTAAATCACGTAGATGTCATTTATACATTTTAGTAAAGTCATTACGTATTGACTATAGGATAACGGAGTAGAACGCTGCGCTTTTTCAATTTTTTTTTATATAGTCGAGAAGGCAGAGGGGGCTGAAAGGGGGAATTCTGGAGGTATTGCGTAACTCAATCCCGCGATAGACTCAACACCAGAACGAAGAAATGAAAATATAAAAGTTAATTAAAAATTCTGATATAATTAAGGTATCTTATATTCGCGGATGATCCGGGTGATTAGCTCGATCCTCTGTTCATTAATCTTTAATACGCATCTAAGCCTACAGCAGTAAATTGTGAAGTAAATTATTTACCTAAACATTACCTATATACACAGAAAAAAAGAATCCCTTAGACTATAAAGGGCATTTAGAAAAGGCAATGTCATTGCAATTTTATTACATAAGAGTAAATATAAAAGTTTATTACAAAAACTATTTTTTAGATTTTTTTACAAAATTTTAATATTGTTTTATTACTGCAAAATCGATTTTTCCAATATCCAAAGCGATACTCTACTCGTATTTCAAGAATAACTTCGTAACTTTGTACATTAACGAAACGATATCGTCATATTGTCAGTATATTATTTGAAACCAGCGCACTCTCGAATTGGTGACAAACTTTATGTGAGTGTTCATGACAAACGAGAACGTTAGATAATGGAGCATCGTTGAAAATTTCATTTAGATAACCTAAAAGGACTTAGTCGACATTATTTAATTTTTTTGTAGCTTCACGTATTATGTGTTTATTGGCGGATCTCAACACCGTCCATTTGCCTTGTCATCAGAACGAAAAATTTAAAATATCAATAGGATTAAAAAGCCATTAAATCGGTAGATACTAATTTACAGATTTAATTGGTACAGATTTTTGATAGGATCACTGTTTTCCGTCTGTCAAATATAGGTCTACCGTCCCTTGGAACACAGAAAAACAACATTCTAAGTCAACGCAATTAAAAGATATGTAAATTTATAGAGCGTTTTCGCTCCATGTTTTATGGGTACTTGCCTTGGAACTTCAGTTATGAAAGGTGGCTCGAAGTGAAAACTTATAATATAAATAATGAAAAAAATACGAACAGTTAAAATTTATAGATATTCCATAGAAAAATATAATTAATAATCAACTTAACTAAAACTTATATTTCTAGTAAATTTAACACAAAATGAGGGGCTCTCTCAAAGTGAAGCTTCAGTTTTTTACTTAAACTACAATCCTGAGATTAGGATGGAACCCTCGGTGGGACAGTCCGACTCACATTTGAACGGTTTTGAATTTTTGATATCAGAACAAAATGGTAATTTACGTCTATAGGCATATTTATTACACAGCGTTCGTCGCAATCAAATATAAAACGCCCGCTCATTTGTCGTTTATAATGAATCATTATCGTTGCATAGAGGAGGTAGAGGGGCGCAAGCGTGTGACTGTAAACGCAACAGTTTGTGGATATTGAGCAGCGAAATTTAACACCGCATAAGGTTACTTTCAAACTGAGTTATAGTCAGTTTGAAAGTAACCGTATTTCGGAAAATACATTTTGTCACACAACACCACATTTTATTACACCTTAATCTGTAAACCTTAGTCACCCATGACCATAAATGGCTCAATAAATTACATATAATGACTGAAATTGGAAAATACGTACTGAAAGCCTGTAATAACCGGTTAGTTATGGTTAGTTTTGCACCAAATATACCGAATTATATCTCAATCCACCATTACAACTTTATAGGACGTAGGTCTTAAATTCAAAATAAATAAGACTTCATTTCATGCAACCATTTATTAAGAATGTAGAGAAAAAAAAACACTTACGTTCCCGCTGAATTCTTGATGTATAGTGTGTTGAGTGGCGGAATTCAATGTCATGCTTTTGCCTTTTTACCAGAGCGAGAAAATGAAAATATTTTTATATTCCATTCCTCTGAATGGGAATTGAACCCACTATGTTGTCCCCTGCGCCGCAAAGGCCTCAAAATACGTTTAATTTAACCGTAATTAATTGAGTTTGACGTTACTTTACCACTTATTTTTAAAATTTGTCATTCTCATAATAATAGTTAAAAAAAATTCTGTAGTTGTTAACAAAAGTTTCGTTAGTCGCATGTAAATTTTGGCCATTCAAAATCAGTTCAGGTCAAAATATTTCAATAGTACAATTCGTTAACGTTTTAATATTTCATTTCGACACATAATATATATGTATACGTATTTTAACCAAAAAGCGCGGCATTAAGTTCCGATACTGACGGAATATCTCGGATTCCGGCCGAAAGAGAAGACCAGGGTGTCTAAATACTAAGTTCTCAACGCGACGGTTCTCAAACTGCTACAAAGCGAGATAAAGGAAAAACATAAAAGATAACAAATTAGGTTATTAAAAAAAACAACAGTTTGAGCGGCATGTTTATAAAATACATTTACTTTAGTAGCAGTAATTTCTTTGTTGCACAAAGTGGTACAAAAAATAGTAAAAATATATCCTAAGAAAAGCAACGGGTTTACCTCAAAGGTAGCTTTTGCAATATTTTTTTTGTCGTGTGGAACATTAACTACTTATATATAGGTATGTTTTCTTTTTACTCATCTTATTTATAGAAGTTAACATTAAAATATGAATTACAAGTTTATATTGTAATATTTTAATGTTTAGTCCATATAACAAGATAGATAGGGAGAACCAAATTTTAGTGTTCAAAGTCAAACTTAATTCTTACGGCTGGAGATCGAGCTCATAACCTGTGCGTTAAACTAAACACTATCCAATGGTTTAAAATAAATATATTTGTCATATCATTATTGAGGCCAGTCGTGGCGCACAAAGTGTGACTGTAAAACCGACTGGTTGTGGGTTCGATCCCCACTC
>DWAO01004553.1:0-12692 GCA_018230605.1 Heliconius congener
ACTAGGTTCCCTCTGCCTACCCTGCTGTCTGCGGGATACAGCGTGAAGCTGATTTTTTTTTTTAGAGATTAATTGTATTGAAAAAAATTATATGCATTACCACTAATAAACTTTGTCCACAATTATATCGTCGATAAGGCAAATGAAATAAAAGGTAGGCTGGCTTTGTAAATTTAAATCTTAATTTAATTAAATAAATTTAAAATATGACATTTTTAACAAAATTATATATTACTATTACTATTATTTATTTATATATATTAAAAAATAAATAAAATTTTATAGCACTCTGTATCGAGAAAAGGTAATTCCCTCGTCATAGCGCCCGTACCGAATCGACGAGTATTGAGAAAGGTGAGCGTTCACCGTTGCGTATTGTACATACATATGTATATAGTAAAGTCAACTGTTATGATATACGGTCCAAGAAGTTGTTAAACCTATCAGGAAAATTTTCTCGGAACGATTTTTCACTAGGACCAAATTGTATTAATAGTAACAACACATGCCAATGTTTTATTGTCGTCATGTATTTGTATGTTTATTTCTATTGCATTTATTTTTTGATTTCTTAGGAACTTCATAGGGTAGGCAAGTAATTTAATAATTTTAAGTTTCCAAAATTGTTTTTATTAAAATTTTCTATTACATCTTCTTTTCAATTCGCTTTAGTGGTGATTTTCATAAAATCTATTCTTGTTGCAATAATTTTAACCCTTAAATTTTATATACATATGTATGAAGCTAAAAGAAATTACAACTTCTACAACTAAATACACCGCTAAAAAGTGCCACGGGTATCAGTTAATTTAGATATAATAATCTTCATAATTGTATAGAAACCGTTCTACATTGCAACATAAATCATTCGTTATACGAGTATTATTATCAATAATCTTTTATTGTTTTTTATCAATCCATACAATATTTTTTGCCTGATTTTTTAGCTCTACTCTATACGCTATTGCAGGGTAGGCAGAGAGACCTAATCCTAGTGTTAAAACACACCGTTCCCCCATCTTCTGTTGTTTTTTTAAGAATTGCATACTGAATAGCTCTACGTTGCGTTTTGCCTTGCCACCAAAGCGAAGAAATGAAAATATTAAAAAATAATACATCTTTTTCCCGAGTAGGAATCAAACCCACAACCATAGAGATTACAATATCACGCATGTATGCGCCTGCACCCCCTGCCCCTGCGCCACGTTGGCCTTTTTGCCTTATATAATGAAAAATTTCATTTGTAAACGTAATTTATATAAAACATATGTTTTTATACATATAGTTGTACAACAACTTTGAGCCCCGTGTGTCCCAGAAACGGCAGTGAGAAACCTGACGCCTACCGTTTTTGAGCAAAATATTGCACGTTAATTTAACACAGAACGCTCGGTCATTTGTGGCATAAAACTTGCCTTTGTAGGGTTACCATATAGTAACTAATATATAAATAAGACATAAATAAATTTTATTCTCTATTCATATAAAATAGGGACACCATAATGACGGAAAGGAATAATGTCTTGCCTTAGAAAACGAAAAAGTGGAAAAACTTATAGAATGACCAAAGATTTTGATTGAAAAGAGAATAAATTTTAAGAACGACCGAATAGGTTTTAATGTACATACAATGTTTTTATCATTTTTATTTATTCAAGTCTTAAAGTAGGAACAATCACCAGAACAAATACCAATCAATGACAAAAACATTATAGAAAATATTATTTTTTAATTCATTCTATAATAATATTTTTTAACGATTATTTCTAAATTAATTATATAATAACCCTAATACTTTATTGTGAAATGGCAACCCTACTTAGCGTTCGCCTTACCTTTTTATAAGTTTGTTGTGGCACGTTTTGACGATTCTTCGATGAAATTCCTTTATATATTAAACATAGCTTATACGTTCAAATATATGAAGACTTTATGACACGTTTCTTTTATACATATTAGGTTAATTATTACAAGTACTCGTGTTCTCAATTGTATTATAACAACTAAATGCATTGTGAATGCACGATAAGATATAAAGAAATCAAGAAACCTACTAAAAAATAAGACAGAAGAAGAAGAAAGAATATTTATTATTAGGTTTTCTGCCTACAAAACGTGGGAAATGAGTG
Source organism: Heliconius congener (assembly GCA_018230605.1). Classification (NCBI taxonomy): domain Eukaryota; kingdom Metazoa; phylum Arthropoda; class Insecta; order Lepidoptera; family Nymphalidae; genus Heliconius; species Heliconius congener. The sequence continues at coordinate 2,130 of DWAO01004553.1, forward strand.
ATAATAAAAAACTTCACTAAGAATAAGGAATATTTAAAATAAATAGATTGAAATATATCCATTTTCTCATTCCAACTAATTAAGCGCGGCGTTGAATACCGTCACTTTACGTGAAATGTTGCGAAAATTTGGCGGAAAGTGGGGAATAGAGGAGTATCACAGTAGGCTCCCTCCGCTTACCCAGCTTTTGCGTGAAAAAGCATGAAGCTATTAAAACAATAATACTTAATCATTATTTTTCATTAAAGTACTAAGATTGACGTTCATTCATAAATTCGCAAATCGGTCTCATTACAGCCATTGATCTCGAAGTCTAAACAGGCGTCGTATTACCGTCCATGTTATATGTTAACAATAACATACGATATTAAAATATGACCGTGAGAAGGTGAAATCGTTCTGAATGAATGTTTTTATTCTGATTCACCATTTCCCTTTCATTGAAATAGCTGTCCCAGCTTTAAAAAGTAGATTTACATAATATTTTAGGATTTACAAATTAAAGAAACTTTCACATTTAACGAAAGTAAACGCCGCGGTTCACTTCGTCACTAGTGCGCAAAATTTAAAATATATTTATGAAAACTATACTTATTATTAAACCAAACCATTATAGATATAGATTATCGAACTCGAAGAATTGCACAGTGCACACAGCTAGGAATTCTTTTGAATGTCCTCTCGGTATTTGTACGATATAAGTTTTGACAGTGTAATGATTTGTTCGTTTTAAATTTCAATATACTCAATTATTTATTTATTTATTTATTTTGTATTTGTAGCTATAAGTCAAATTGCCTGGCGTGGCGCATTTGGACAGCCTCTGATTGTAAACGCGATGTTTGTGGGTTCGAACTCGTGAAGTGAAGACAGTTATATTACTATATATTTTCATTTCTCTATGCTCTAGACAAGGCCCTGCGTTGAGTTCTGCCATTCTAGTCAATTGGGGAACGGAGTATCTCAACAATAGGTGTATCTGCCTACCTTGCTATACGAAAAAAGGCGTGAAGCTGTCAAAAAATATATAATTTATTTACATACGTACTCTCTCTAATATGAAAGGCTTATATATTTATATATCTAAGTATATAACTACACCAATGGAAAATCTATACTATGACATTAAGAATAATAAATACAAATCCAATTCGATATCTTAGCGTCAGACGTAAGTAACGTATAATTGAGCCAAATTATACAGCTATTATGATAACGACGCTATATCAATCAATTTTATACGGCTCTATAATTCGTTGCGTTTGTGGTTTGTAACTACAAAACATTAGTAGCAATAAATTAAACTTATATTTAATCGTGTATAATTTAAATTTACTTATTTTTTCTATAAACTTCTTGATAAGATGAACAAGATAAGAATCAGCAGGAGAAAATTCTGTTCATGGTGTAAAAATAATTTTTATTTCTTTAAGGTATTTTACCTTATAAAAATCAATTCAATGCAATATACATAAGAATAAATTCACACCATCACATTAGACTGTCCATCTCCTTTACAAATGCACATTAACACTTAAAGTGACTCGATATAGGGAGATTCAATATAATCACGCATTTTGTATGCGATGCACAGGCGCAAGCACAACGATGTCGACCAATATGGTCGCTAACTGCCAAATATTGATTTTTTTGGGAAGAAACTGATCGCTTTTGATTATTTGTTTCTTATACCAATGGATCTACCGAATTAAGTTAATAAGATATAAACAACTACATAAAACAAATCTGTGGGAGGTCTTCATTTGTTTTTGGTTACATTGATTAAAGTACCATTTAGAGTTGGATAATACCATTTAAACGCGAGGTAATGTTCAATATTACTTTCCTTCGTACATTTTTTTATTTAAAATAAATTTATTGTCATAAAAATTAAAAATCTGTATTTTTATTTGTATGCAATTTTACTACGACGATGCCTACGCATTTGGTTTAGTAAGTCAAACAGATTTATAATTCCATTATCCATTTCTTAGATGTTCTAATAGTGCATTTAGTATGCAGTGCGCGGTCGCATGCACGGTGGTGTCCACCGGAATGGAAGTCTATCAAAATGTGATTATCCATTAATTAGGCCTTATCGGATTTAAATCATTGATCTTTTAGTCTCTGCTGTTTTTTTTCTATGAGTGTTTTATATTTAAAAGAAGATTGTTGAGTTTCTATATTACAAAGTATAAATTTATTATTTTATTTAAATTGTAAGTAGTCATCTCCATTTAGAATTAATGTAGCGTTCCTTTTATGTAATATCAAGTTTTCATTTGGTAGTAAGCTTTTCAACATGGAGTCTATATAGATAGAAACAGACCATAACATAGGCCTTTATAACAGTAAACTATAAAAGAAACTGAATATTAAAAACTCATTCGACATTGTCGACATCGTTTATAAAAATTATTGGACACGAAATTAAGATATAATGTATAAAAAATATATCTTATTAAGACATGTTAATTACAGACTGTAAAAGCCATCTGTCCATACACGACGCGACGCGCGACGCGTGTGCCATGCACGGTGCATCGTGAATGGCGGGCCTTTGTCCAAGCACTGACAGGAACTAGTGTTAGACGTCGTATCATCAATATGAATGGACGTCTTGTCTAGCGCAAAAACTTAGAGTCATCATGTATTATTAAATTAAATTTTGTTATGCTTAAGAAAGATTGAAAATTTTATTTTCTAGTTAACTTCTTGTCTTCTTTTGCAGCTTTCTTTTTAAGTAAAACAAAAAAAAATCGTGTGTTTTTTTGGTGGAATATTTTGTCATAGAGTTGACATTGACAATGTGAGTATATCCAAAGGTGTTATTAGTTCACGTCATGTTCTACAGATAGACATAATTACTCGATATACGACAAAAGTATGTTATTTTTGATATATACGAATATTTATGTATGTGTATATGTGTATGTATGTATAATATGCAATATAAATGAAATTAAAGAATTCAAATTTTAAAAACAGTCGACATTTTTTAGTTAACCAAGATGTAAAAAAGATTGATTCATAAAATTATTGATATTTTAATCGCTAATACAGTTTAAAAGTTGCTTAATGATATTAGAAGTTTATACATTAAAAAATAAACATTTTTATAGGCTTGCATCGATCTCATGTTTAATTGCCAGCATTTGAACTGCAAAAGTCACGAGATGTTTATGTAATACAAAGTAAATGAATCAATCAATATTTCTAATAATTATTTCAATATTACAAATAGTTTTATATAAGGAACTCATGGAGATGTCTACACGTTGCATAATTATGTCTATACGCTACAATAATTATGGCTCTGTATTACTTAGAGGTAATAGGGGTAATAGGAAACATAATATCAAAACGTATAGGAAACATAATATCAAAACGTATTACTGAAATAGGAACTCAATATTGTAATGTATTATAATTTACTAAATATTGTTTCTGTTATGTTTTACAAAAAAATCTATAAAAATATAAAGTGTGTGAAGCGAGCAATTTCCACTTAATATTAGTAAATAAAATATATTTTTTTGTTTTTTTATTGATGGCGTATTATAGGTACGTTTAACACTTCTGTTATATACTCATTTAACAGACATTAAATTTGACACTTGACAACTGACAGTAGAGAATAAAAGGTACAACTTCATAAAGCCACACCTTTGTAAAAGCTTTCCAAATTATAATTTTCTAAGATGTTAATTTAACAAATATGATCTCTATACGTACTGCACTAGAGAATAATTATCGAAATGTCAGCATAAATATATAGCAGAGTTCTTCGAACCCAAAATAAATAAGTTTCATTAAAGATCGCCATTCATGATCCGCCCACGTTTAACGGTACTGGTTTTATTCATGGAATAAATGATATTGAAGGCATATAATTTCGTCTTACATGGTGTTTATGGTTGATTTTTTAATAGAGTGAATACGATTGCTTAATGTTGTAATAAAGATTGATTGTAAAATTAGTTGAGTTGAATACATTATCAATATTGCAAATATATTATGTTAAGCACCGCAAGTTATAAGTACCTATATAATACTCCGATAACATTGATGATTAAATTATATTTAATTTACTTAACGCTATTAAGAATTATATTAATCAACTTTCACTATTATTATGCTTTATTGCAAACAATAAGAGATACATATATTTTTTTATAATTTTATTAGTAGTTTCTTCCATAATCACATTAAAAAATATAATAAAAAATTTACAATCTGTTAAGATTTAAAAAGTCAATTCAACAAACTCCTACGTAAGAGGCGTTCGAAAATTTTAAATCCGAATTCATTTGCAATTCAAAATGGACGACAAGGTGACGTAGCAGGAAATCGAGTTTATTCCTATGCTAATAACGAAGTACATACGTCAGTAAATTTAATTATTGATTTCATAAAAGTTTATTTTATGAAATCAATAATTTAATATAAAATAAATATTATCTATATATATTTTATTGTACATGATTGGTTATTTATTTTTGATGTAACTATCTATTCAGTATAATTTAAGCTGAAAAAGGAAAAAATATGATAGAGATATATTTCTTACTATACGATTATATTTCTTTCTATTTTAGTGTTTTCCAGACTTTTAGCGGTAAGCGGTAAGTGGGGAACAGAGTCTTGACACTAGGTTCCCTCTGCCGACCCTAATGTGTACGGGATACAGCGTGAAGCCGATTTATTTTTTTTTTTTAATATTTGATACCTATATTTATGTTGACCGTTCCGTCCACAAAGTACATACAATGACTAAGCATATTTCAGTTCGATAAAAAGATTTGAACTGAGAACTGTGTTTTTCTCGTACTATTTACAGTTAATTTTATAAATATCAGAATTATTTATATGAATAATATAATGAAAAATTTTCTATTGTAAATTAAAATCTCTATTTAAGATCATGTGAATTACAAAAATAGTATAATAAAAAACAAAAGGTTTTGAATTTCAATTTATATATTATCTGTAATAGGTTACAGTCACTGTACCTACATAGTATATTGAAAGTGATTAATGTTTAATGTTTGCATTAAACACATTTGCATATGATACAAGTATTTGCGGCATATTTAAAGGGCTTATTTGCATGTAGGGTGTGCTTTTATCGAAACATCGATGGGATACAATTAGAGACAGCCGCTGTCTTTGTAACGTAAAAACATGTCCAGATCTTATCTTGGGTTGCTATAGTAACAATGAAAAATCGATTTCTCAAAAAGTATTTACACGTATTATAAGACAAGTAGAGTTTTCGTTAAGGATTTTTTTACTAAAATTGAAAATAATTGAGAACTTCGTGGCATGGTGGCATCTTCATTATACAATATAGGAACCGTGAAAATAAAAAAATATACATTCGTTTAAAATACATTAATTCTTAATTTGTTATAAGTTTCATGTTTCATACTTGTTATGTATGCTTAAGGTTACTTTCAGGATATATAATAAAAAATAAATTAAGTAAAATTAAAAATCAAAATCTGAATCGATAAAGGTCGTTTAATTCTTGCGCGTGCGCAGACCGGCCATTGGTTGTCACGATCGCTCCCTATTGGCCGGCGGTCGCGATCACACAGCTGAGAATAGGCGGTACGATACAGAGGCTGTAATTGTCAGTTTACCTGTCCACTGCACAATATGAATATACAGTTTAATATTACTCTTTAACTCTTTAACGTTGACTTGTTGTGTATGTTTATTTCGTTTTTGGTTTGAGTCGTTTTTGGAATGATCTGTACAATATTTTGAACATAGATGTTAGACGATTTGATAATGTATTGTAATTTGTTTTTGCATTTCATGAAATCATGATCTAATCATAATCAATGTGATATGACCTTATTAATTTAGACGTGTTAAAGACTTACTAACACTAACAATAACACAGGGAATTGATATTTCAATAGAAACAATATTTTTTAACCTTTCGCTACGTTATGAATCCAGTGAACGTAAGACAAGAACGTAAGGTTTACGTTCAGTTCATCAATAATATAATATACCTACTTAATAATATTAAATCGATGTACTAGCAATATCAAGGGCAGCAACACTGGTTGCCTTTTTCAAATCTATTTTACATGTAGTACATGTAGTAAGTACAATGGTGGTACAATTATTATAATATAAATGTATCAATTAATACTATAAATACTGTAAGTAAAAAATATAATAGGATATTGTCGTCAAATTTTTCCCTTGTTACTATTGTCTTTATTTTGAATCTCATTATATCATAAGTGACCCTTATATTTTTAAATGAAACTATTTTAACCGGATTAATTGCGTATATTTAGTATTATTATACATTTTTGTGTTCACGGGTAGACTACCCGTGACCACGGACTACTGCAAAGTGTTAGAAACGTCGGGTTCCCCAAAAATGTATAATAATACTAAATATACGCGATTAATCCGGTTAAAGTAGTTTCATTTGAAAATGTGTAATAATCGTGAAAATCAAAGACCCTTATATTATATTGGGTCACCTATAAAAAAAATTAAACGGTAAAATAAGAAAAAATAACTTTAAAATACATAAAAGACGAAATGGTAACAAAATAGGTTAATTAAAATTTCGTTCACGTGCCCGACATCCGATGCCCTACGTCCATCAAGGAATGCATGAATCAATTGAAGCAATTAAATATTAATAGTATTAACATTATACTATAACAATGTACTGTCCATGTCGAGTGCTGACGTGGAGACGGTGACAATGAGACTAGTTGCCTTTTACAAATATATTTTTCATGTAATGTAATAATAGTTAAATAGAAGAAAACATAGTGTATACCGTTCTCCATTTTATAAGAGACCTAGCCTGAATTTTTCTTTGCTTCAAAGAACTGTAACTGTAAGGTTTCAAGCTAAAGTTAATATGAAATATGAGTATATTAAACCTTTACACAAGATAAAGGGCATACAAGAATCCCTTTTTTTTCTTTTTGAGTAACGGAACCTTAAAAATAAAACAATTTTAACTTAACAATAAAATTCGAGGCAACTCAGGCCAAATCATAAGAAATACGTTTTAAATACTTTCCCAGCAAATACACTTCGTGAGTTCAAATTCTCAAGCCCTTATTAATTCTGTATTCATGGGTTTTTATCCCCAGCCATATAAAGCGTTACTTCTAATGGAAGTCTTGCCTAAACTTCACATTAAGCCAAATAAGAAATACTAGTTTTTATGTCTATTACGAGTAAACTTATTAACTATTGATAAATAAGGTTTGAACTTACAAATTGTTGCTGGTTAATTACGTCATGGCGCGAATTGTATACATATATTAAATAAATCTAGTATTAATAGTCTCTACTTCCCATTGGGTCAATTCTTGCTGGAAAGAAACTCATAGCACTTTGTCATATTTGGATAGATTCATTAATATTATAAATTTGTTCTTCAGCACAAAATTAAAATCTAAAGCCATCGAGCTCAGTTATACATAACACTAACTGTCCCATGATCGTATTTTTTTAATACCTTATCTTTTTTGGTATTTTTCTTTTGCGTTTTTTGTATTGATTAAGCGAAATATATCAAAATCTTGCTACCTACAATGTTTATAACCTCACTATCTCACCCATGTTAATCAGGTGAATAGATACAGATATGTCCAAATCAATTATTACACATTTTGTTATATGTAATCTTAAAAGAAAATTAATAATTTTCTACTAGATCATAGGAAACAAAAGTTTATTTTTTTGAAAGGACTCTTTGTAACTGGTTGTGAAACGTGAACAGTTATAACAAGCTGTATTGATTAGTTCAAGCTCAATGTAATATAGTCAATTACTCTAAAACTATCTAAATAGTGAAATAAATAGTGAAATTTAGATTTTCACCATTGCTTGGATAATTTCATTAAAAAAATCTAGAAATTTGATCTAGTAGGCTGAATTACCTACCGAAAAATGATTTATATAATAACATCGTAAATGTACAATACATTAGATGAAAAAAACTATTTTTTCACTTTATTCTGTAGGACACAGAGATGTATTTGATAAGTTTTCAAATAAATGTTCCCCTAATTACTCATTTCCTCATATAATACGCAGTGATTGCTTGTTGATTAATCACACTTAACACGCACGATCGTAAACTACGCCATAACGCTGCGAACGCCATAATAAATCTTTAATTTTCCCTATGACCGATAATTTTCTTAGAAAAGTATGACAGCTGACACTACACAGACACGTCAATTGCCGCCAAAAACAGCCACAGATACCGAAAGCGTCCGAATAAAGCCGACCGTATACAAACATGGCCGCACGCATTCCGATTGCATCTAATAACCTCAAAATCGAATGCAAAATGGCGTATTGAAATCACGCCGGTTCGTTTAACATTCCGACATGCCATAACAGAGTACGCATTTTCATTTGGGGCCATTGTCTTGGCAGATATTAGTAATGATTTCAATAAATAAATTAATCGTATGCGTTTGCGAATAGCATCGGTTTGGCACGCGTCGACGGACGGACGGTGAATCGATAAGTTACCGATTGTGAACGTCTGATTATTACTGATTTTATTTTGCTTGACTCATGTCGCTCGTACGTGAGCTAGGGCATTAACTTCTATATAATTTTTTTATTATAAAATTATGAAAATATGTGCATAAGTCTGTTGGTCAGGTTGTGGAAAAAACCAAAAACCGCACTTCCCAAATGTCGAGTACAAGCTCATAAACGTAGAAACAAGCTTGTGAAATCTGATATCGTTTACCAACGAACAGAAGTTATAAAACTTTGTAACAACAATTCATTAATACAAACTTATTCAATGTCAAATACAAAATCAACCCTTACTTCAAAATATTTGTTACTATTTTCTTTGTCCTAACATAAAATAAACTAAAAAAAACTACACTAAACTAGCTTCACGCTTTGTCCCTAGCGGGGTAGCCAGAGAGAACGGAGCGCCAAGCGCTACGGTCTCTACATACCTCTTTCGCCTCGTCCACTTACATCAACCTCTTCAAACATGCCCTCCAGGGGGTCCTCATGCTTTTTACGTGACATTTCTCCAAATAATCTTTGTATTTAAGGCCGGTCCTGGCACAGGGGCACTAGCGTACGACTGTAACTCGATACTGTACTCGGTTGTGGGTTCGATGCCCACCCACGGAAATTAAATATTTATATTTCTTATTTCTTTGTTGAGCATTGAACAGCGCGGCGTTGAGTTCCAACACTTAACACGCAATGCGTGGTCACTTACTAAGGTTCTCTTGTACCAGGTCCCCAGTTTCCCTTTGTTACGTGTGAAGCGTGCGGTCACAGCGAGAAGCTAAAATTGACTAATTTGCGATAACCAGAAGATATTCCATTTCATCGATCTATTTTGTAACTAAGTATGTAATAATATTTAAGAAGCTGTTGAATTTTCAACAACTTCATCATTATGAAACATGACAATTACACAAAGATGACAACGTATGTAATACTGGTGCTGGTACTATGATGGTAGAACCCATAAAGTTTGGTCTCGTTAGATTCATCTGACCAATTCTATCCATTTCGCGTGGTAACGAGAGATAATGTGGCCCTAGGTGTGTTTTTTTATCACCTTCACGCTATGTACACAGTAGGGTAGGCAGAGGAAACGTAGTGTTAAATTTCATTTTTATACCAATAATTTGTAACTTACGATACTTATACATTACATTTATAGATATAGTAGCATTACCTTTTATATAATAGTAAGCGGAGACACATGCCAGCACTAGTTAGACCAATATCTTTTTATTCTCCACTTGCAATTGACTTATACATAATTGCGATGTTTTGTTTATATGCAAATAACTAAATGTGCAACGTCTGTATCTATTTACTGAGCCTTAGCATGTATCAAATGGAAGGACGGAATCAGCAATTGTTTACATTCAAATATGCAACTGAATTTAAAAAGAGACATTTAAAATGAGTATTTAGGTATGTAACTACCACTATTACTATAGTTTGTTTTATATTTTAGCAAAAAATATTGTTCATTACTATTGGACCATTATTGGATTGATATGTCAAACACATTTGGAAATTTCAGAAAAATAATAAGAAAATTCTCGTTTTACTCAAGAACGGTGAATTGCTTATAATGTAGTAGTAAAAAACTATATGCACATGCTTGATTTTAACTGGCTTCGCCCTTCGCTTACGCGATCATATTGAAAAAATAAGATATTTCAGAATATATGATACATTCTTAGTATCCGAGGCAACTCTAACCGTAGGCACAGTGAATTACATCGATTAACATTTTTTTTTAACTTAACGCTGTATCCCGCACATAACAGGATAGGCCGAGGGAACCTGGAAACCTAGTATTAAGGGACTCTGTTCCCATTAAGACACTTCTATTTCTCAATTTTAGCCGAATTATGAAAGCATTGCATGTTGAGTGGCGGAACACATTGACTCGACACCAGAGCAAAGAAATGCAAAATTAAATATACTTTATTACCATAGAGGCCGGTCGTGGCGCAGCGGCACGAAGTGTGACTGCAAAACCGACTGGTTGTG
>DWAO01004554.1:0-12692 GCA_018230605.1 Heliconius congener
ATTATTACACGATTTTTTAATGCTTTTATTTATCTTAGTGACTAGAAGAAACTTGCTTAATTCTACAAACACGCCACTATCATTATAATCATAATTTTTTCAGATCGATGAAGGTGTTTTTTTAATTCGCCTGAAATAGCAATAGGATATTAATATTGGTAATATTAGCAGATTATTAAAAAGATACAAAGTATATTTACAAAGCTCAATCAATTAACAGACAAAGACGAGAGGTTCCACTAGTTAACCTATATATTGGTCAATTCATTTATATATTAGTTTTATCGAACAGGTGTATGCCTGCTAATCCAAGGATGACCAGGGACCGGTGCACAGTACGTTGTGCATCTGGTTTCGAGACATGACGACATGCTCATAAAACTTTTGTAATTGAAATTTACTTCAAGCTGTATATTATCATTAATTATTATTAATTGTTAGTTATCTTCATCTTCACTTGCAACATAAAACAAACTTTACAAATGAAAGCCTAGCATTTGTTTCAGGACAGATAATTAATTTAACTTAACAACACACGCATAAGTAACTCGATAGTTAATCGATTTCAATTCCGATACCTAAACAACTAGCAACGGACAAACAATATTTTGCATCATTAAAGTGCGATTTAAGTATTTATAAGCACAATGTTTACAGATCATTATAGAAAAAGCAACTTATGTAATGTATACGTAACAACATTTCCTTTACACATAACTTAAGTGCAGCCTTTATGTCATCATCTGAGCTTGCTTCCCATAATATAGAGACGGCGTTTTTTTTAATTACTCTGAGTAATTTCATGACGTCCTAAAAGGAACCGCATCTCGAACAATAGCTGCGGCCGAGGTCTATCTAGAAACAATTAAGTTGCGCAAACAGAAAAAGATTTTTGTTTTTAACAAACGAACTACTTTTTTGCAATTTTAATGGTAAAAAATGTACCCCACACGCAATAAAGCTGAGATAACTTTTAACACTGAACTATTATTTGGTAAATATTGTTGTTTTTTGTTTCGTTATTGTTTAACATTTGCAAAGACTTGCCGACACAATGCAATGCAACAAATTCACACAGTGTTTCTTCAATTTGCGTGTCTAAGGATGCAATTTTTATTATATAAAAAAATACTTATCTCAAACTTTTAGCAATCTTGTTTTTCCCTAGGGTCAAATTATTTTTATTATTTCATCTATAAATATATACGCGCATGCATTTTAAATATCTTAATTATAACAAGTTTATTAAAAACATAAATTATAGGCCATAAAACATTATAATTTACAATATGAGAAGCATAAGGCCTATTAAATATCAATAAAATTACATTAAATAAAAAAATGAAAATATAGTACGTTAAGGCTTTAAGAGTCAATAAAAGCGCTGGCCACCTGACATATTGACCAATGAAAACTGGCTTTAAGTTTTTTAGGCGTGTAATGTGAAGAATATGATGTTGACGAGGCTGTTTGCTCATATACTTATATATGTATTATTAATTGATAAAACCTATAATTGCAGTTTTTATTTTTGATGTTTTTCGTTATTGCCTCATTGGAAAGAGTGGATAACACTATAATTTAAAAAATGGCCATTTAATTTTTCTAAGTTTAATAAGATAAAGCACAGCGTTAAGTTCCGGCAACCAGTATGGGTTCTCTAAAATGGAACGACAGAGAAATCGTTTTACCAAATTGTCTTAGACATTCTAGAATGCGGGGAAGGCGACTTTATAAAATTGAAATATTCCTTGATACATTTTATTTGTGCCATGATAGATTTAGTTATTATACATTTAAATATTATTTATATATTAATTATATTTTCTTTTCTTTTCAGATATACTCCTACTGCTTCAAGCATACTTGTCACCAACGCTTTCGGTGGCCCTTCAATGTTTATCAATACTCACTAGATATAAGACATAATTGACTGAATAAACGTTTTTTCGAGAACTTACATATCTTTCATGCATTTGTATTTTATATAAATTATTTTATTTAATCCTTAAGATAAGTTGATGCAACTTTATCGGCACTTGTAAAATGGATTGCACTATAGTTAGAGGTATATGTTTTTTTTTTAAATTGGTAATAAGGTATAGGATAGTTATAATTTACAGATTATAAAGCTCGCAATCTTTTTTGTGTCAATAAAGTGGCATCGAAACATAGATAAATAAGAAGAATTAAAGACAAGCAAAAAGAGGCAAAGGGTTTTTTTGAATGGTTTTCTTCTTGTGACTGTATATTTTATGAGAAACCTTCAAAATTTACCGCATATATAAAGATTTTTTGTTTATATTATGTAGTTATTTAGGTAAATATTTAGATTTCTGCTAATAACTTTCCGCATAATTCGAGTTACCAATTTGATTTTGCTTGAAAAAATGTAAATAAAATATTGCTTACTTCTGCTTCTTTTATTTTTATTTTTAATTTTAATTTAATATATGTTTAATTGATAAGACTGTGTCTAGCTGTCCTTTCACATTTTGATTCAGTGTTGCCATTTAAGACTGAATAAAAATTAAATTAGTTTTATTGGAAGGATAACTATCGCCTTTTTTATTAAAAAAGCCCAGAAAGGATCCCACCCTAGTGTATAACAATATATATTTGTAATAAACTATCAGATAGATTAAGATAATAAAAATAAAGATGTTCTCTATTAATTTAAAAAATATTTTTTATCTACCCAAATGATAAACTCCTTTCCTTTTTTCGCTTATTAACTTCACGCTGTATCCTGCATCTTCACAGAAGGGAAGATAGTTTCACACTTTGCGCCAAAGTCCTTAAGCATTGCGCGTTGAATGGCGGAGGTTATCAGAAGAAGAAATGAAAATAAAGAAAAATAAATAAGAATTTGTCCTTTTTGTTGTTTATTTATAAATAAATTGTTTATTTATAAATAAAAAGCTGTTTTCTATTATTAAATAAATTTAAAATATATCATTTAAAAACATAAAAAAACTTGTTAATTGCTCTTCATAGGCATTAGTTATATTTCTGTAATTGAATATGACAGATATAATAAAATGCTTGTAAATTGATAAGTTTAATATTAAAACAACAAATGTGAAATATTTTTTTTTGTTATGCTTATATAATAAAGAAATATTGCAATTATAATAGTAGATTTAAGCACTGAAAATCAGAGACTTCGTAGGGCAGCAGGTCAACGTCCGACTGCAAACACGATGATTGTGTTCGATGCGACCACTCAGCTGAATAAATTATTTTCATCACCCTACTCTTTCATCACTAACCCTGAAATGTCTTAAATTCGAGCGGAGAGCGAATTACTGAGTAGCTGAACACTAGATGATACTATCTTGCTATATGTAGGACAAAGCATGAAGCTAAAAGGCTACCTTTTTTTTAAAAAAAAGCAACTCGATTTTTCTTGTGTTGTAAGTAGATGATTTATAAAAGAAGTAGAAGATGAATTTGTTTACGATTATGCTTGAATATAATAGCTACATCATAGATAGCTTTATCCTCGCTTCATATTAAGTGAATATATATATAGAGAACAAGATTTACAAAGATATTACAAAGAGATAGTTAACAAGTTCGATAAGAGGCCAGTCAGTAAGGCAAAAGCAGGTTAGGCGGAAAGTGGCGAGTGGTGTGTCTTAATATAACACACCCTTTGCCTACCCTGATGCATACAGGATATATAAAACATGAGTTTATATTAAACCTAAGACGATTATGTATTAAAGCGCAGAGAAAATAAATATTGAATAAGCTATGACCCGCACTTTAATTTTCAATTACTATTATTTTTTACTAAAAACTGTAAGCTAAAACATTCTTATATTTATATTAAAAAAAAATACATGCAAAGTAGATCGATTTATCAACAGTAGTGATAAAATCCACAACCGTCACGTTACAGCCAAACATTGTTCTACTTCGCCACCACAGTCTCAGTATTAAACTAAGGCTGTGTATGTTAAATCTTCACTAAATACATTACTACCATAATCATCTTAACAAATTGTTTATAGGTCTACAACTAATCCCATTTTCATAAAATTTAGCTAATAAGCAAAGCGATGAACAAGGCGTTAGATTAAAAAAACAGCACTCAAATCGGCTCATTAATTCAGGAGCTACGGTGCCACAAAGAAACACACAGACATAATGTGTCAAACTAATAACACTATCGGTCGGGTGAAGACGTAACAAGTAACATAAAAAAAAACACATAAAAAAATTAAGTTTATTTTTAATTATTAGTCTCAATAGCACGAAATGTTAACTATACAGATATTTGATAATTATCATAAAGCTCTAGGTCTCTCATAATAAGCGAATATTTTATAGGTACAAAATACTTAACTTAATTTTTTAACGACCTAAAAGTTGCTTGAAGTGACATTGAATTAATTATAATAATATATATATATTATGCATTAAATTTTTATGTACAGCAACAAATGCCCATATACTGAAACAATGATGAACATTTTTTTGTCAGCTTCATACTTTTTGCCGCAGGACATTGCGTGTAAAATAACATAACCTAACGCCACAAAAGAAAGAAAAATACTTTTTTTAGAAAACGTATAAAAATTTACACCGTTCAAGTAAGCGGTTTCCAAGAGACGAGAATTCAAATCCCGCTAAGTTAAAATTTTTATACGTTATCTAAAAGAGTTAAATACATCTAATTATCCGTATATATATCCATATACAGTCCATCAATTCCGTTCTCGAGTGTAAATCTTAATACTATAAAGGTCCTTACCGTTACCACCTACATTCCGAGCCTATATGGCGTAATCGCTTACGTATAGATTTAATAAGATATTACCGAAGTACTAACATTTGATGTATCGGCTAGCGGTACCTATGTAAGCTAGCCTATGTAGGGCTCGGGGCCCGTTAAACATTCCTAGTGATGCACATCAATCACTATATCGATATATCGTTTCTTGTCATAAAACATTTTTTATTGTTTTTTTATGTATGTATCATACATACATTACTTAATAAAATTGTATCGAATGCCATGAATACTTGATCACCTTTCAAATGTGAAAAGAATGCAAGGTTTTATCTGTTTACATAGCAACCGCAAACTTTATCGTTTACACAATGTCAAAACTCACCGAAAAAGGAAAAGCAGCACCACCTGTTTAAAAATAAATAGGCCGTCATAGGCTACATCGTAATACAACGTCTGGATAAGAAAATACTGGCTGCTGAGTATTTTATCGATGGGAAAAAAGATCAAATGAATATATTTCGAAATTACAAGATACTCCAGGTGTTCTGAGCATCTGTTGTAAGGTTAAATTAACACGAAAACTGTACTATCTCATTATGTCAATTCGTTAAAAATATTAAATTACTATATGTATTATGCTACTTTTACATTAATTAAAGATAATTATAAGTCTTTATTGGACAACAACGCACCATAAACTAATAACGAATACTAAAAACTACCAGTTTTTGATATTTACAATATTTTTTTAGATAAATAAAAGGTGGATGCTTGCCACTATAAACTGCAAAAATACTGACAGGCGTATATTTTACGGATTGTATTTCATTAATCTGAAAGTGAAAATTAGACAATTTAAGTAAATATTGGTAAAAATGTTTTTATAGTTCAATTTATTACATTAAGTTGACAGATATCACAATCCTAATAAGATTCTTGTTTTAGTTTCTTATTTTACAAAATGACTAACAATTCTATTAAAAAAATTCTAAACTTATATTTTTTCTCTACTCTCAATACAATAACGCTGATTCCACAACCATCGCATGCAATACTATATCAAATAAAATAAAAAACAAATCAATATCAAAAAATCTTTCAATTTCTTTATTATCTTTGAAAAAAAAAGTTGATAGATACTTTTAATATTAACGTATTAATTAACTCTTATATAATAAATAATATGTTAATATTACAAGTATCTATCGACAATAGTAGCGTACAGCCCGCAGCAGGATCAGGGATACGCGGCCAGTGGCGCAGTGGGTCGCCGCCGTGGAATGCGGAAACGCGCTGCGCCACACGGATTTATCTAGAGATTTGTCTGCAGTTCATCTGTTTTATAATGATCTGATTATTCATTTTGAGTAATTTATTGTTAAAGTCAGTTGATAGTATTTTATTTGTTATTTCGCCTTTTTTAAAGGATTTTTTTAATTTTTATTTTTGTATATATTTTATTTAAGTTTTGGATTATATTATTGTAATGTATATTTCAAGTCGCAATAAGTAATACATATTTTATATTAACACAAAAAAAAGTTAATTATCAACACATACAAACAATAATCATAAATTGGACTATAATTTAAAAAAAAAAACAACAGACTTTACTACAACTTTAATAATAATTCTCTAAATTACATATCTTAAGACACGTCGTAATACCACAATTCCTTGGGCACTCCCATTTAACGGTACCCATATAACTAAAATAAGGCGCTAGTTCGATAAAAAATGGTTCCCTAAAAAACCATGGTCCTGTTACTTATGGGGTACTGACCTTAAGGGTGGAATGACCTATTTAGTTTGAATGAGCTTATTATCTGAATAGATATTTCGAATGCATTGTATTTGAAACTTCCATTACCAGAAGAAAGCTTCATACGATAAAAATATTTCTTTTAATATTTTCATATTGTATTTTCTATCTTGATTCATGGACGCATTAAAGGATATATTTAAAAAATGTCTGATGGTGTTCATCTTGAAAAAACTATCTATTTTACTGTTATAATGTACTTTAAGTTTTAAAGTTATTAGATAAATCAGCGTCACGCTGTATCTCGCTCACAACAGGATGGATAGAGGGAACGCAGTGTTAAGACACTGCGTTCCCCATTTTCCAGGGAATTCCGGAGGCATCGTCTTGAGCGGCGGAACTGAACGCCGCGCTTTGCCTAGACACAGCAAATAAAATACTTATTTATAGTTATTATATAAATATTCTAATTATTTGTATTCGATACAGCCTACGTTTTATTATATGACGAACAAGAAAGATGCAACGATAGCGTCTTCACACGTAATTTTTTATCAGTGCGATACATCACCAATTTTAACTTAAAGCTAGTCTGTGAATACACATATTTAATATATCAAACTTATTGTGTTGCCAGGAATTGTTTATATCTACTTTATGTTTAAAGGCATTGTTGTTGTTTTGTTTCTTGTTTTTTTGTAGATTTATGCTGCTTCGCTCATATAGCAATGCAGGCAGGGGGAAGCTAGTGTTAAGACACTCTGTTTTCCAATTTCGACCCGAATTATTGACAATGCGTGTATAGTGGCGGAGTACAACTCTGTTTGGTTACCAAAGCGAGAGCTGAAAATACTTCATTCTCCCTACTGCGAATCGAATTCACAACCGCCGCGTTTACAGTCAGACGCTGTTCCGCTAACCTACATATAATACTTTATTTATATTTTTATAATTAACTTTATTTTCCTCTTAAACAGAAAAGAAAATCTTGATATTTGTTTAATAAAATAACAGAAACTTATCATACAATGTTGCAACACAATCTAAGGAATGCATAAGTAACGCAAACATTATGAATGGTTTCTTAATAACTTATCTAAGTTTTGAAATGAACCGATATAACTAGTATTGAGTTATATGTATAAAATTATTCAATGTCGTTTTATATATAATTATAAATAATATGTAGCGTTTGCTGCTGCTGTACCCTATTACCATAGGAGTTTTATCTATTAGAAAAAAATAATAATTACAATTTTAATAAACTTCACTACTTAATTTACTAAAAACAAAGCAGTTTTTATTACAAAAGTAGCATCACGCTGTATCCCGCACGCAGCAGGTTAGGCAGAGGGAAACTAGTGTAACAACATTCCGTTCCCCACTTTCCGCACTATTCTGGAAGCATTGCATGTTGAGAGACGAAACTCAAGGCCGCGCTTTACCTCAATACCAGAACGAAGAAATGGAAATATACATTTAAATAAATATTTCATTTTCTCGGGTGGGGATTGAACCCAGAACCGATTGGTTGCGTTACGTTTACAGTCACACTTTGTGCTAATGCGCCACGACTGGCCTTTTTATTAAAGGCCAGTCGTGGCGCAAACGTAAACAAACTTATAAACATATTATGTTTTATATATTTTAAATGCAATTTATTAATTTAATGCCTATTACAATTTTAATCTGCATTACTAATAACAAAAATAAGACAAATTGGATACCATTATCCAACTTTTCTTATCCTGGTTAGGTTAGACTTCTCTGGTTGTTTTAGTTAACGATATCTACTTTCAGCGACAGCCTTTTCTTCAGTTCTCACTCAGAATAAATTATTTATAAGATGAATATTTTGTATAAGGCCAGGTCGTATTCGAAGCAAGGGCACAAGTGTGTGACTATAACGGTTCGGAGTGTATACACTCAGCTTCCTTTATCCACTACATGTAGGATACGGGGTGAAACTGAAAAAAAACCAATCATATGAATAGTGCCAGCATTGCAGATTGCCTAATTTGATGCCTAACTTGGGTTCCTATAAAATAGTGTGTATCGTCCACATTGAACACATTTCGCCACTACTTAAAAATCCAATGTTTACATACATTCGTTAATCAAATTCAAATATATATATATATATAACTTGAAAATAAAAATTTACATGAAAAAAATGATCTATAAAAAAATTAGAACGTGCAGCATTTGAGCTTTGGATATCACTCAAATACTTATACACAAATTATTTTCTTTATCTTTTGATGATAGGCGACAAACAAGAAGAGATAAAAAAGTTAAATATTAAGTTTCTCAGTACATAATAATGAATATACTAGCTTCCGGTCAATATATAGGCTTTTAGTTCAAATAAGGCAATGGCGCAGACGGCCGCTACCATGAAATATAGTCATTATTATTCTAGTCATTGTAAATTTGCATTTATTATTGCAAAAGCGAACGTGCATAATATAATGTGACTTTGATAAGTATGAATTGTATTTTAATATCCGATAAATGGAGTTGACCATTTTAAGTTCGACAGTTAAATATTGTTCAAATGATTTTATTTATATTTAATATACCTCTTATTGGATGATCCACTGGGAAGAAAAAATAGATAGATAAATAGATTTAAAATATTTTTATTTCGTAACGCTATAATAAATATTTGTTTCCGATTAAACTGATAAAGATCTATCTTCAAACAGATCAGAACACAAATGAAATGTTAGTCTCCTTATCTATTCATAGTAGAACATTAAAAAGCTCACTTATCCATTTTAATAACATCTTAAATGTGATAGACCCAGTAATATTTCAAAACATTTACTTAAAGCATAAGAAATAATAATTAACCTTCGTTTGATAACAAGATCGACTTTCTAACTGAAAAAATATCTCTTCTTCTTCTCTCATTTCTGAAAGTTTTTATACTAAGTCGTAATGTCGGCATGCTCTTTAAACGAGCCAACTTCGTCATGAATCGTTTTCTGTCACATGTTCAATCGTGCGGTCCAAGTTCAATCAAAGAGTTTTGGTCCTTCACCGACCCAATAAAAACTCCTATTAATTGCGTAAGCGGTAGTAATAAACTTTTGGATTGCTTAAAAATAACCAAGCCAGCGCACCACCGACTGGGTATCAATTCTTAAAAACATAAACTTCATAGACACGAGGCATCACACGAAATGACTTAAAATCAAGCGTAAGATGTTAAAATTCAAACAAACTCCAATATTATAAGAGTCAGATTGGAATTAGCGTAGAACTAACGTGAGACGCTCTCGTTCATACACTAAAATCTATGATTAGAAGTGGATTCTAAGACACACAAAATAAAGTTTTTTATGGACGCCGGGCGTCGACGTTTCAATTTTTACTCCGCGCCACGATTCCGGCTAGGATATAGGTCATTGCTCCCCTAAACCTGTGAAGTAGTCAGGGCGGTTCTTAAGTACTTCCATGTTTAAATTGCTTGTATGTACTCTCTGTACAGGATACGTAGGTACCCGCGACAGCCGAATCCTGCCGTGATACCGGTGAGTTTTGAACGAACTATTATTACGAGCGGTCATTATCTCTTAGGCACAACAAAAAATGTAATGTTCAATTTTATATATAACTAACTCAATGTTATATGGAATTTAATATATTTGAATATTTTTTATGTTGAAGATCTACTTACTAAATAGCGATTTTATTAAGTAAATGGTGTTCAGGTTACGTATATGTAGTTGATAGGTTCATATCTTGTATGAAAATAAATTCTTGGGTGCAACGAAAGTTCTGTGACATTATAAATTAGTTAATTCTGGTTATTTATGCATTTATTATTTCATTATCATATGTAATGCCTCCAGAACACTTATATTATAACATATCGTCGTAGAGCAACGACTCGGCGTGTGACTGTAATACTGTTACATTATAGGAAATTTTCATTATCTATACTTAACCCTTAATGTCGCCGATTTGACTATATCTTGTAGATATTCCTATTATAAAAAATATAAATATACTAACTTACGTCTGAGTGACCATTTTAATTTAATTGCTCTCTCTCCCTATTCTCTCTATCATACTAGCAACCCACGTCGGCTTAGCCTGCTTATGTTTATATTTTCAGCCAAATTATTATTTATTTTACTTTAATTGTGGTCTATGTGAACTGTATGTGGGTTTATTCTGATTTTCATCTAAATCTGATGAGTATTTTGTGCTTGAAAGTGAAACAACCATCCATTTCACAATCACATTTATAATATTAATAAGATTTTAAATAATTACTTAAACATTTTTTTAAAGTGTTAATCCACACTTAGGAAAGATAAATAAAACTAAAAAACTTAATTAGAAAACGTATAAAATAAATTTTAAATAAATTGTACAACTCAACTAAATGTTTTGATTGTAAGTAGATTGCTATTGTTTATGTAGTAATATTCCTACAATACGATTGGTCTTGCTCATTAAATCTCTCTCTCGATGAAAATATGAAGTTCGTATCGTAGTTGTTCCGATTCGGTGCTGTTCTAATAATTAGGCTGAAATTAACTTTATCAATTCAGAAATTATATTTATAATTAATAATTCAAAGTGAAATATTAAAGATGTAAACGGCTTTTAATTATTAATTAACAAATACACACATAATCATCTAAAACATTCGTTAAGCAATCACCTACAGTTAATTGAGCATAGCGCATTCTGAATAAGAAGATCAAAGTCAAAGACAAACATTAAACATGGCTGGTTTATTTTTTACTCGCCGTAACATATTGCATTTTAAACTTAGAACAACATTATTCTGCCACAGATAAAAATAATTTCCCACGATATTGAACCTTCTCGTTTAGTTTTTTGAGTTGTCAAATTCGAAGTATATTTTGGCGGCAAAAAGTTTCAACATATTTCCGGGTGTGAAATGTGGCCGGTCCATTTGCTTTTGATGCGTTTTGGGTGTTAGAAAAAAAAATTATGTCATAACATCGTAAGAGTTTCCGTGTGGAGTAGCGGTATATACGGTTTTTGCTTTAGAAATTCACATGTTTAGTCTGGGGAATCGTGCGTGAGAATGGAGCATCTGATCATCTTGTATTCTAATAAGGTACGGCATGTCGAAGCCTTGGTCATAGAAACCGACATTCGTTATCTATGTACTAAATCACAGTCTATCCTTTTATAAATTCTGCTTGCGTAACTTTTCGTCATTTTATTATGATATAATATTCGATAAATGCACAAATGTAAATATCGTGTAACTTAATGTGTTTCTAACGCGTTGTTGGGTGCAACAAAAGTGTTTACGATATTATAAATTTGTTAATTCTCGCTATTGGTTTTTTTGTTTATTTATATTTATAAATAAAAATGTTGTGACCCCATGATATGTATCTGATAAAAAATGCATTTTTATTTATTATTGACTATTTTGTATTGATTATAAATATTGAAAATTGATTGAGTGTACTGTGGCTACACTTAATGGGCTAGTTACAAATGAGTGTCTAAATTGTGTAACGCGTTCAGTATTAAGTTAATTAACTAAACACAAAACAAAAAAACAATACTTAATATATTATAACATGCTTTCACGTAAAGGGAAGGCGTGTGACTGTAAACGCGATGCTTTTGGGTTCGATTCTCAAGGGAACACTTAAAGGAATTATTTAATATCTTCATTTAATCGCTCTGGTAAGAAAGCAATGAGCGGAGGTGAGTTTTACCACTTAACACGTAATATCTCAACTGTCTCAACAAAAATTTGACGGTAATTCTTAACACTAGATTCCCTCTATCTATGCTGCTATCCACAGGAAAAATGTTATGATCCAGCGTGACACCAAAAAACATAGATTTTATCCAACAATTAAAAAGCAAAACTGAATACAAAAAGCGTTAGCACGATTTCGTTAAAAAAGCCGATGCGTATCACCTGCAATCGTTAATCATAGTTTTTAGAGGCAGATGATATCGGAGCGACGCGAAAAATTCATATTGCGTAACAGTTGCCAATGATTTATGAATTTTATAAGCAGACATCATTTTTTTTTCTTCATGCGATTCATGTGATATCCTCAACTGTTTTAATGTATGATAAGATATTTTTTTTTGTAGCATTTACGCTTTAGTCCTAGCGGTAACCAGAGAAAGAACTGAAACGCCCTCTGAAAACAAATATATATA
>DWAO01004555.1:0-12692 GCA_018230605.1 Heliconius congener
ACTCAACGCCGCGCTTTGCCTCGACACCAGAGCGAAGAAATGGAAATATAAATAAGAAAAATTAAGTAAATATTTCATCTCTTCCAGTGGGGATCGAACTCATAACCAGTCGACTTTACAGTCACATTTCATGCCGCTGCGCCGCAACTGGCCTAAATATTAATATTATTCCATATTTCCATGTCTTCGCTCTGGTACCGAGGCCAAGTGCGGCGTTGAGTTTCATCATTCAACACGGAGAATTGATTGCCTCCAGAATTCGGCGGAAAGTAGGGAATGGAGTGTCTTAACACTAGGTTCCCTCTGCCTACACTGCTGTGGGCGCCATACACAGCGTGAAGCTGATTTTTGATTTAATTTTAAGAAGTTTTCTTATTTATCAGTCTTAAAACTGCTGATATTGAACAAAAAAATATATTTAGTAATAAGTCATCTCAGTAAGTACTCTCGTAGAACCGTCTCTCTTTTACCCCAAATTCGAGACGCCGCTTGTTGGGTGCCCGAGCGAAACGCCGCGGCTTATCCTGCGAGAGTAGAGCGAGAAAGTAGCAGTAATTATTAAGATTGTCGAAATCGAATGCACAACCGTTGTGATATCAATCAGATCGGTCCTGCGAAAGAATGGCTTTTAATTTTTCTAAGTATTCAATATTGGATAATATATTTTGTTAATGTTTTTTTATAATAGAATGAAACAGTAGGAGGTTGCGTTCCCGCTATGGGTTATAGTTTCGCTTCCGGCACTACAGACGGCGCGAACATACTTAATATTACTCAGGTATGTATTTTCTTTTTTTTATCAGTTTCACGCTGTATCCCGCACACAGCGAGGTAGGCAGAGGGAACCTACTGTTAAAGCACTCCGTACCACACTTTCCGCCGAGTTCTGGAGGCATTTCGTGCTGAGTGGCGAAACTCAACGCCGCGCTTTGCCTCGACACCAGAGTTAAGAAATGATAACATAAATGTAAATAAACATTTCATTGCCTCGAGTGGGGATCGAACCAACAACAAATTGATTTTACAACCATAGTAAAACTTGCACTCGCCCAACTCCGAGGGCTCCGTATTATTTCCACGATTGTAGGTCAACGAGAATTATAATTCAATTACAATCTATAGTGGCTAAGGTACTTTTAGTACGTACCCACTAAAAAATAGGTAGCTAGGGATCGCTTACCGGCAATTTTCATATAAGATTGTTCAAGCTTAATTTTTTCTGTGCTCCTAAGGACTGTAGACGCAAACTTGAAAAAAAATTGTCATGACCGATGGACAGACAGATGGATAGATATAAAGACAGATGGACAATACAGTGATCCTATAAATGTGCAGCTTTTCTTTTGAAGTACGGAACCCTAAAAAAATTGTTTTATATTTATTTTCATATTCCAGGGCACAATAAATGGCAACCCGTTATTAGACGCGGTGACCGGCATCGTGGCGCGCCCCACCGAGCAGGACGCGCGCTGCCACGCGCCCAAGCCTATACTGCTGGCCACCGGACGGGTCTGTATGCGATCTTAGTTTTTATGATTTTGTTTTTGTTTTTACATAGCAGCGATTTGGAATATTATTTTTATTACAAAAATTGAAATATGTGCTTGTACATGGTTTTACTATTTGCATATTAATTTATAATTTAGTATAATATACTTTTTTATAAGTAAATATATATAAAAAGCTTTGTATAAAAAGCTGTCCCCGGTCATGTGGTTCGCTAGAGAAAACTTTTATAATTAGAAGGATAATTAATAAGAATAAGAAATTTAATTTGTTCATAGAAAATGTTTAAGTTATTTTTATGTGAATTGTCAAATCCAAACACCACACGAATGATTTTAGTAATTTAATTCTATTTTCCTTCCATTTTCCAGGCGAACTTCCCCATACCATGGCATCCCCATACAATCTCCATAACCCTAATACAATTGGGTCAAGTGACCATAATCGGTGTTCCCGGGGAGCCCTCCACTATGGCCGGGAGGAGAATGAAACGAGTTGTTCAGAGAGCCAAGTCACTACGGAATGAGGGTGGTGCAGTGATAGTGACATCACTATGCAACGAATACGTGCACTACATTACTACGTTTGAGGAGTACCAGGTTTGATATTATTCGTTATATTGTAGTGGTAGCTTTAAAAATTGTTTGGGGAAAAAAAAACTTATAAAATATACACTAAAAATTAAATAAGTGATGCAACCAAAAAGGAAATCAAGTGTTTAATATACTAAAATTGAAATCTTAACATACTTATTATTTCTGTTAAATCCCTGTGAATATATATATTCTCAAAAAAAAAAAAACTTAAAAAAAACAAAAATTAGTTTCTTAATAAATAATAATATATGACTTCCAGGTTCAACGTTACGAGGCAGCTTCTACAATCTACGGTCCGCATACTTTAGATATATTTCTTCACAAGTTTCATGAGTACACTCTAGCGGCTATAGATGTAAATAATTTATATATGTATTTTGTTTTATGTGCTTGTAATTTTAAAACTAAGAATAGTCTAAAATTAAAAGCATTAGTAATTTGTTTTTTATACTTTTTTATCCTATTAATACTAGTACATAATTATATTTAAATTATTAAATATTAAAATAAATGTAAACTGCTGATAAATGAAAAGAAAACAAAGCTTTAACTTCGTTTGTTTTAGGGTACTCCGATCCTTCCTGGAATCGAACCTGTAGACTTCAAGAACCGCACTCTATCCCTGATTTTACCGGTAGTAATGGACAGCGCGGGAGTGTCGTCGGCCTTCGGAGATGTCATACAGCAACCACCTGAGACTGTAACAGCTGGAGCTGTTGTACGAGCGGAGTTTGTAAGTTTGTCTATAGTAATAATATAAATCTGAAGAGTTCGTTTGGTTGACCGCCCTAATCTCAGGAACTACAGATTTGAATTACAAAAAATCTATGTGTGTGATAGGCCAGTTATAGAGAAAGGCTGCATCACGTCAATTGCTTCAATTTAACCCACTGTAATTACGCTCAGAGCTATCTCTGGCCTTTGAAATGTGTCATGACACAAATCTATTAATTTCCATTTGATCACTTTTATGTCACCATTTGTTGTAGGACTCGAATCCGCGCACTTCGGAAACCTTTCAAGGTTTATGCGTTTTGTTACAGGTGGCAGCAAATCCCCGAAACGATTTACGCCAAGAGCTAAGTTACGGTGTAGTGGAGAGATTAGAAATAGGAGAATGGGTGACCATTGCTACAGATGCTGATTGGGATACTAAGTGAGTATACTTAAAGTGTCATTTGCTTTATATCTCTTTTTTTTCAATGTCACACCTTACCTATTATCTCATTCCTTTCCTATGAATTTGTGAAAATTGCGCGTTAAGAGCCAGAAGTTATCGCCGCGTTTTGTCTTCAAAACGTTTCATTTCCTCGAATGGTAATAACTCGAAGGGTGACCAAATAAATATTTATTATTTAATACTTATATGATAACAATAATAAGTAATTATCCTAATGTTAATTGAAAAAAAAATATTAATATACATATTGGCATACTTTTTTCTTAATAGTAAAATTAGTTTATGGTTATTTGTTTAACTAGCAACATTATTTAAAAGTGATTGATTAACTTAATATTTTACCAATTATGATATTAAAAAAAATATAGTCCTTAATACATTTAACATATAATATGATGTTGACTTGTTACATACAGAATATCCAATAAGTAGGTAAAACAGTTATATAAAAAAACATCTTTCAACCGTTATTCCTTGAGGCAACAAACGTACCAATAATTTCTACATAAATTAATAATAAAAATTAATATAAAATAACACATTTGTTACAGATTTACATGGGAACGTGAATCAACAATATTAGGTACTAGTAAAGTTACAATAGAGTGGCGTTCAAAACCATCTGTTTCGGTTCCCCATAGAATTGTGTATTATGGTGCTGCTAAAAGCGTTTTCGGTGATATAACACAGTTTAAGGGTATTTCTAATCAATTTTATGTAGTATCCTAATTAATCTTGTTTTTAGTTTCATATATGTCTAGTATTTATTTGGATATAGAGAATTTAGTGTTAACCCATTCTTGACCGCTGTTGAGAACACTTAGTAAAGAGAACACTTTTTTTACAAGAACTTTGGGCAAACTTTACAATTTGATAAAAAAAATTTATTGAAAGGTATAGTTGTAAAATAAAATATTACAATTACCCTACTAGTTTAGTACTATTGACCAATTGAATATGGTCAAAAAATCAGGTGATCAAACGTGTCTTATAATAATTAAATATAGACGAAAACTAATAAATAAATATTAATCTTATATAAAAATCGGTAACTGTTTGTCATGAAATACATAATAACGATTTCATTGTAATAAAGTTTTTCTAAATTTTAAAACAGTACAAAATTGAGTACGCCAGTTTTGGTACAATGGCCATACTATATGGAAGTGGAGATCGAAATTTTTGAAAAGATAGTTACGACTGCTTAGGATATGAATTGACCATTATTCATGAAATGGTGTCGCGTTCACTATTCGTCGCGTCTATTCATTTGAGCTTGAGACAAAATGTAAAAAAGTTTCTCAAACTTTTATTTAGTTTTTTTTATTTCTATTAAAATTTTGAAACGGAGGGCTTCTCATATTGGTTGCAACTGCTGTGCAGTTCTTATGTTGTTTTTTTTAATATTTCCATGATAAAAATGATGAAAAAACGTTGTCAAAAAATGTAGTCTATTAAAAAAAACTAAAAAAATAGTTGTAAATTTAAATAAACTTTATTTATATCTTTGAATGAAATGAATATTTATAATTATATTAAAATGTAAAATAAAAAAACGCTATAATTTTTTAATATGTATTAAATAAAAATATTTAATAAATGATTATTAAAAGTTATAAAATTCAAGTCATTTATGATATTTGATTTCTAATAAGTCTTAAGTCAGCTCCCTGAATATGGTACAATTGTCCGCAATTTAATCCCTCTGTCCTGACCATCACCGATCTTACTTAAAGATGTAAATGGTTGTTAATATCCTACTAACTAATTTCTTTAACAGATTGCTTCAAGTAATAAGGCCACCTTTGCATATTTGTTTTTATTTATTTCTTTTCTGTGTTATTTGCATTTTTCTTTTTTATATTATTTGTGTACAATAAAGTATAAATTAATTTCTTGGGTGGACGTTCCTTCTTGTTGATATAGAATAATTAATTGAAGCTTCTTGTCTTTTTATATTAATGCTTAAGAAGAAGAAAAAAAATGTTTATTTAATGTAGTAGTAATTTTTTTTAGTACCTAAATGTATATTTTGTAAGATTTTTTTGTATTTATTTACATAATATATAAATAACAGGAGTTAAATCGACTCGATTCGAATTTGTAAAACCTTGGAAATAATTGAAATATTTTGTATATGCTCGTTATATACATGTACATATATGTGTTAATCTAGTTATATATACAATTAATAAAATACTACACATGCATGTAACTATATATTATTTTTATTAAATGTTTTATTTCTTTTTAAATATACTTTATAATACTATATTTTTTTATTACATAATAAAAAAAATCAAGTTCAGAGTTCAGCAGAAAATGGGGAATGGAGTTTATTAACACTAGATTCCCTCTGCCTATCCTGCTGTGCGCAGCAGCGCACAGCGTGAAGCTATGAGCAACAATATATGTTGAGTATACTACTCACCATGCTATATATATGAGAGAAAATGCAGAAAATAAATGAAAAACATTTTAACATTTAAAAAACTATTTTAACTAATATATAAAAAAAAATAATTGAAAAATCGATATATAATAGTCAATAATCGGATCCAATAATTGATATTCAAATAGCTGAAAAATACCTTTGCTTAGAATCGCAGTTAATAATAAAGTTGGCTCTATTGTTTATAATACGACTAAATATATTGGTCACTTTAAATGATGTATATGACTAATACTTTACTGTTATTTAAACTTGTTGAGTTCTATTTCCATTTTTTTTTTATGCTGCTGGATGATTTTGAACATTATCACGCTATAATTAAGATGATTTTTTTATAAAACAATCGTTTGTTTTTGTTATCTTTTGTGTTTAAAAGGTTATTAGTGTTAGTACATTAGAGTTAGACATTAGCAACATCGTCTTTCGTAACACTTATTTGTATTTTTGTTTTGAGGATTTACTGAAAATTAGATTTATATTTGTAAAATAAAGAATAGTCTTAGTGCCTTTTTGCTAAATATGTAATTTTAATTATCTTTCTATTAAAACATTAAAAGGTAAGTTCCACTAATATATTTTTTCTATATTTTTAACTGCATTTGATATAAGAATCTTAAGCTGATTTATTGTATTCTCTAGAAGTTGAGATCATACCTAGTAATAAAATTAATAAAAAATAAATATTTTTTGTTGTTAGATTAAATAATCCGAGATATAAAATATGCAACCATATTTGTTGATCTAAAATTTAAATCCAAACCTTAGTATATAAAATACAAATACGGAACCGAGGCACTGGTAGGTTCAAATCTCAGTCTGGGTAAATTCATAAAATGTTTACAATATTTCCTTTTATCTGTCATGGTGGTGACCAAATGATTGGAATGTGGGGAACTAAATGTAAATCATTTTTCACAGGTTTTCACTGTCAAATGATGATTTTCTGCCGATGATAAACATTTTTACTAAATTTTTGTTTTGTTCTCTTTTTTTAAATAATGATAATACTATTTTTAATCAACATTTGTTTATACCTAACCGGCTTTCTACATTAAGATAAAAATTATAATCTATAGAAGGTCATAAACTCGAGCTTGGAATAATATTAGTGGTTGTATAATATGATAAGAATGGTTCTTCATAGCGAAAGATAGTCTTTGCAGTCGTGTTTACTTTTTTAACTAAAAATATTAAATTTGTGTTTAAATTAAAGTGTGACCAGTCCTAGTGCAACGGCACAAGCGTGCAACTGTAAAAAAAGTCAAACTATTTCAGTGATAGCCCCAGCAGTAAGTACTACCAAAAAATACCTTCTAATGATATAGCTGTACGCTGTATGTATGTATAAGGGTAGGCAGAGGGAACCTGGTAACTTAGTGTTAGATATTTCGTTTTGATTTAGACACTTCCGTTCCTTATTGCCTATAAAAATATGTGTTGAGTAATAATAAAGCTCTTATTTTTTTTAATTATTGCATACGATATTTTGCTAACGTCCATTGGCATCATAAAAAACATAAATTATTTTAGGTAAAAAGAAGAAATGTCTCGTAAAATAACAAAAAAGATAATCAATACGCCAGAATCATGTGTCGACGATAACCTGCGGGGTATAGTCGCTTTGTACCCTAAACTGCAATTATATCCTAAACATCGTGTTATTACTTATAGGAGAAAGGTAAGCTCTGTTTTATTCTATGATTATTTTATCTTCATACTATATTTCGTACCCGTGTACCCGTTCCCAACGCACCGCCGAATTTTCTAGATATTTTAAGTTCAGTGGCGCAACTTGACGTTGCGCTTTATCATGTTAAATTAATTCAACTTTTTTCTCGAGTAGGAATCGAACTCACAACTATCGCGTTTGTGGGATCGCGCAGATGGGACCGAATCCACAATCGTCACGTTACAGTCTCATGTTTGTTCCCCTGTGCCATGACAGCATCTTGTATTTCTGTTCGTGATAATAATAAATTTTACTTACAGGATGACTCCGGGCGTGTGGCCATTCTTGGTGGTGGGGGTTCTGGGCACGAACCGTTTACAGCGGGTTTGTTTTTAATTTTATGTTCTATAAAATATGCGTTACATTTATGCTTTAAGAATAACTTGACACTGGCACCACAAACATTGGCATTTCTAAAGATATTAATTTAGATTTTAGGTAGGTACTCTGTACTCCAATTTACGTCTTTTAATAGAAATTACGTGTTTTAGACATATCAAACAGACTGGGTTTGAGATTTTTTGTTTTTATTTTGCTTGTTGCTTCACATTGTGCCTTGTACATTGCAGAGGGAACCTGGAAATCTAGTGTTAAGATACTCCGTTTCCATTAAGACACTTCCGTTCCTCACTTTCTGCCCAGTTTTCGAGGCTTTGCTTGTTACCAAGGCGAAGAAAAGAAAATATTGGATTCTTCATTTCCCCTCCACTTAATTGAAATTGAACCCTCCACTGTCACGTTTACGGTCTTACGCCTGTGCTTAGGAATAATAATGTTAATATTTATTTTAAAATATTAAATTAAGGATTGGACAAAGGAAATATTTAATTATATTCGAAACCAAATGCTGCAATTACTACTTCTACTGTTAAATGACCGGTCCACTATATAAATAAAAAAACGTCGCCTAGTGATAAGGCGTCGCTCAATCTTCGATTCACTGCAGAGTGTTGAGTGACGGAACTCAATACCGTACTTTATCTACCAGACCATGGGGAAAAAAAATAGCTAAATATGTTTGTATGTTAACAGGTTTCATAGGCCCCGGCATGCTGGACGGCGCGGTGGCGGGCGAGGTGTTCGCGGCGCCCCCAACCGGGAATGTGTTGTATGCGATAGCTCAACTTTATAAATATAATTCTGGTATGTAATGGGGATTTTATATTGAGTTTATTCAAAATTCGTACGTTCCAATTTCTATTATGATATTATTTGGTCCTGTCTAATGTTCTGTAATATAAGTTGTATCTTTAAAGTTATTATTCCATACTTAGAAAAGTAAAACGCCGTTTTAGCAAACGAATAAAAAAAGACAAAGGATTTGAACCAGCCTCTTGTTTACCGTCGGAGCGCTCCGACCACTAAGACATACGCTCTTATAAAGCTACGTCGAAATTCAAATACGGTTTCCAAGACGCGCAGGTTCAAATCCTGCAATGGTCAATGGTCAAGTGACATTTCAATGGTATTACTATATTTTTGCATTAACAATATAAAAAGGCGTTGGTTTTTAATTTTTAAGCAAGATGAAACTCGAAATAAATATATATTTCTCCTAACATAGAGATAATATACACTGTGTATAGTATAAACATTCAAGTACTATTCTTTAGAGCAGGGGTTCCCAATCTTTTCTTGAACAACCATTTTTATATAATTTTTGTTAGCAGGGACCACTATGTAGGTATATTAAATATAAACTGTAACAATCAAACTGGAACTTTGATTAAAAGCTCAATAGGACCTTACTTACCAAAAAAATCATAATGTTCTGTAATTTTGTATTAAAGTGATTTTTAAGAAAATATTTCAAAAATCTGTGAGTGAATGCATTTATTTTAATGTCTTCACCGACCGTCGGGTCCACCATCCACGCTCTTCTCTCACACTGTACATCGACTAATGGCTCACTGCTCGCTAAATGTAATATCATTTTGGAACCATTGTGCTAAAGTAACCATTTTATTAAAATTTTAACATTTTTATGAAAATTTATAGGTGGTGTTCTAGTGCTGCTTGGCAATTATACAGGGGACAGATTGAACTTTGGGAAAGCTTTTGAGAAAGCTAAAATTGCTGGTATCAAGGTTTGTTAACTATTTAAATTGCTAAAATATTGAATTTTAATAATCTGTAATATGATATTAACTCTTGAATATCTAATTACGAAGATGAGATGAGATGAGTGATGAAAAAGGATATGAAAAATTTATAAAGGAAGAGTGATTAGAGAGGGGTTGGGGAGGGGTTTACAGTTAGATGGTGTTTCGTAGCGCCGTTCCACAAAAATGAGAATATATATATATTTTTGAATAATATAAAGAAAATGTATTTGTATTATATTATAATTATTAATATTATAGGTAGAGGGTTTCATAGTAGGCGAGGACGTCGCGTCGAGTCACAACAAGACCGGCGGCAGGAGCATGTGTGGAGAAGTGCTTCTTTATAAGGTAAGCTTTTGTAAGAACTCATTTTAATTAATTGAATCGAAGAATTATATTTTAAATTAGTATTAAGACCAGCCGTGGCGCAAGGGCGCAAAGTGTGATTGTAAATGCAACCGGTTGTGGGTTCGATCCTCATTCAAGGAAATTAAATATTTATTTAAATTTATATTTTGGTAGTTTTTGGTGTCGAGGCAAAGCGCGGCGTTGAGTTCCGCCAGTCAACCGCAATGCCTCCATAATTCGGTGAAAAGTGAGGAACGGAGTGGTTTAACACTGGGTTCCCTCTGCCTACCCTGCTGTGCGTGATACAGTGTGAAGCTTAAAAATAATTGTATTGAAAATCTTTACTACTTATAATTTGTAAAAACTGATTTAATGACGCATTAACCTTAGTAACTACTGATTCAAAATTAGTTTTTTTTTGTGTTGGATAGTTCGTTGTAGCTCACTTTATATGCGATCAGAATTACCTCCCGAACTTAGTGAATGGCAAATATATTTAATAATTATTATTTCCATTAGACTACGGAGGCGAAGCTGGCTGCCAATAAGAGCTTATGTTAATATAAAAAAATATTGAAATATTCTTGTATTACTTTCACAGATCTGTGGCGCCATGTCTGCAAAAGGAAAAGATTTATATTTCATAAGAGACACAGCGGCGGAGGTTAACAAAAACATGGCAACACTCGGAGTATGCTTGAGTGCTTGCTCTTTACCAGGTAATAATTAATATCTAAAAGACTGATGATGAAAAATGTGTAACACAGTGTTTACGAGTGCAAATCCATAGATATAGATAGAGTCGAGTTAGAGAAAATATGCAATAGAATATCACTAACTGTATACAAAGGGCTTAAAATGAGTGAAAAATAATAATTTTTTTCCTCGATACAAATCATAAAAAATATCAAAGTTAGTAAATAGCAAAATAGAATAGAATGTCAAAAAAACCCTATATTATATTTTCAATATTGTTTCCCAGATTACATTTTTGGTCAAAGATAGTCGGTTCAGTTTTTTTGTTTTATTTGCGATCTTTTATAAAAAGGTCAGCCGCCGTTATTCGAGACGGCGCCGGACCGGATGGAGCTGGGCGTGGGCGTGCACGGAGAGGCGGGCATACGGAAATTGGAATTGGCCACCGCCAAAGAAACTGTTACTATGTTACTTGACAAGGTAAATCTAATACTTATTAAGAAAACGTTAAACGTAGCGGGACTCGAACCTGCGTCTCCTGAAAAATGATCATGCGCTCTGTCCGTCCGTGTCCGTTTGAGAACGTACCTACGTTCAAATTTTTATAACAAAAATAAACAAATAAAATTAGCTTCACGCTATACGG
Organism: Heliconius congener; assembly: GCA_018230605.1. Classification (NCBI taxonomy): domain Eukaryota; kingdom Metazoa; phylum Arthropoda; class Insecta; order Lepidoptera; family Nymphalidae; genus Heliconius; species Heliconius congener. The sequence continues at coordinate 11,259 of DWAO01004555.1, forward strand.
GCTATATAAATATCCCGCACACAGCAGGGTAGGCAGAGGGAACCTAGTGTTAGCGTACTCCGTTCCCCACTTTCTGCCGAATTTCGGAGGCATTGCGTTTTGAGTGGCAGAACTCAACGCCGCGCTTTACCTGGACACCAGAGAGAAGAAATGTAAATATAAAATTTTTATACGTTTTCTAAATAAGTATTTGTCTTCCTTAAGTGTGGAATTTTTTTAAAAGAGACACTTTTTTTTTAAAAAGGTAATTCTAATTTTTATAAGAATAGTTTTACTTAATAAACTTTATATATATATATATATATATATATATATATCTACCTAATGCTTCTTTTTTATACTATGTATTACTTCGAAGAGTTAGTATTTTCTTTTGTTTTGTTTGAAGTCCAAATTTGTTATTTCTAAGCTATTTTTCTCTACTCCTAAGGAAACGTTATGTTTTTCACGCGTATCTTGTATGTATGTATATATTTATGTAATTTTCTTTAATACCTCATACCTCCAGAACCGTTGAACGGATTTACATAATTGAGGTATCGTTAGATTCGTCTTAGATCATAGCGTCTTAAAAATAAAAATAATCATAACGGCTATGGGATGCCATTATGTGGTACTTAATATGAGGATTTCTTAAAGGTATATTACGATTATCATGACCATAATGAATCCTTACAAAAAAGTTTAAAAATAAAAAAATATTTATAAAAACAAAAACCCCGACTGCATAAAACTAAAATGAAAATAAACAAGCCCAATACTTTATTAGGAATAACAGTCGGGACTTATAAGTAATTCTTCAATCAATGAAATCTTTACCAGGAACCCTGCATAATTTAAAGAGATCTAGAAGAAAATTGAACAAAATTAATCTAACAACCATTTAAAAATCAAAAATTGTGTCACCTTTACAGATAGTAGAACATCTGAATCTAAAAGCGGGCAACCGAGTTGCGGCCATGATTAACAACTTAGGTGGAACTTCTCTTTTGGAAATGAATATTATTTCTGGAGAAGTGAAGGAATATTTAGGTATGTAGATTTTTAGAGTAATATGACCGTTTTTTGTTATTTTCTATCTATTTGTTATTTTCATAGAGTAGAGGACCTAGTGTTAGGATAGGCTTCGTTTCCCATTTACTCCCAATTTTGGTGACATTGCACGTTGAGCGAAACTCAACGCTATGCTTTGTCTTGGTACCAAAACGAGGAAATGAAATATTTCCGTGCCCCGAGTGGGAATGATACCCACAACCGGCGCGTTTACAGTCAGACGATGCGCTGCTGCGCCACAATAGCACATGCAACTTGTCTCGAAAGTACTAAAAGTGGGCAATTTAGTGACAAGACACTAAATTATTTCTATATCAAAAATCTAATTAAATCAGCTTCACGCTGTATCCCGCACACAGCAGGCTAGGCAGAGGGAACCTA
>DWAO01004556.1:0-12690 GCA_018230605.1 Heliconius congener
CAGGCAGACGACGTTGACGGTTTTGTAAATTTTCATATATTTTGGATCTACTGTTTTTTATGGATATTTGCTGTTTATTATTAATTTATAATTTTCTTCGGTTATTTGCTTGTTCGCGTAGTAGATTGGTTAGAATTTTTTACTTTCTTGGTGTGGTGTAAGTTTCGACTCCGGGCGGCATTGGCATAATATTATTTAAGTATTGAGGAAAGAATGGTTGGTTGTTTCAGTTTGGTTATCTATACCGTTGTTATACACTTAATGAATCGTAATTTTAATTTTTTGGGATTTTATTTTGTATTGCTTGCAACAATTATCGTGTTTAATGTAGAATGTTTAGTTATTTCATGTATTATCTATGTATGCGTGCACGGAAAACTATATACACATAATATTTGTAAAGTTTAAAATAAAGAAGGAATAATTGCGGAACTATTTTCAATAGTACAGTATTATTCCTTATTCGATTAAGTATGTTAGACACGTTGTGAGCTTTATAGAGATTGAAAGTGGTTTTTACAGCATGTCATAGAAATGGATATTAATAGTATAGATTATTATAGAATACGTGTTACTTTTAATTTAAATACTTTTAAATGTTTATTTTACGTTGATAATATTAATAATATAGGTGGTTTTGTTTTGTTTTTTTTTTTATTAATATTTTACTTTGGTTACGTTTACTTTTTATTTCTGTCCATTTTAATTGTTACGTATTTTTTATAATAATAAAAATTTTCTCTACTTATTATTCTTTTTCGGTTTATTTTGATTACTTAAGTTTATATTTTCTTTCCAATCCTATTGAAAACTGAAAATAATTTCATATATTTAATAAATATTCGTATCGTCAAGCGGGCGAAGCCGCGTCCGGGTCCGCTAGTTTTTCTATAAAGACATAAGAAAGATATAAGAAAGATATTGAAAAGTATAATAAAAAAACACTTAGTTTCCTTTGTAGTATATATTTTTTTATGTAATGATAGGAAGGAAACAATTGCGATTGTATTTTCAATGTGTGTCAATATTTTTTGATTAATATAACCGTTCAATATTCAGAAAGTTATTCTAAGTTATCAAAGTTTATTTTAGCTTGAAAGAGTAATCTCGTTTCTTTTTTCTATAAATACAGAGAATTTAAATCTTACCATACTATTGTTTATTTTTACACTATCATTTCAATTAATTTCAGGTTACACCTTAAAAGATATCCTACCAATAGCAATCGCCCAGAACGCCGCTCTACACAAAAAGCCCAAATCAGCCATCAGTACTGTACGGAACAAATATTCACATACAATATTCTTTGAGGTAGCCAAAGTACCCCTTGTAGACGACTCAATTTTAAATAGTTGAGCTCTTTACGTTTAAAGTATGAAGGCGAGTCAAAATTATATGTATTTTTGTCAAATAAGGCTTAAGGTACCCTTATTGTGATTTTTTTTACAAAATGGCTAACTCCCTATCGGCTGAAACATGATTATAAATTTCAATAAATGATCTAATAAAAAGAAAAATGTCACATTTAATTTGTATTAAGATATTTGCAATAGTATATGAGAGCCATAAACCAAAGAATCTTATAGTTAAGACAGCCAGTGCCAATAATAGTAATGTTAGATACAATATTCTCATTTATGCTGCCATTTTTCTTCTTAATAGGTCTTAACGTTTTTTTTTTTGGAAAACTATATTATTATTATTTTTTTTCTTATTGTTATTATATTTAATTTATTATATATATATATAATTTTTATTGATGGAGTAAGTTTATAGAAAATGTTAGTTTTCATATCCAAGTGTGTGTAACTTAAGCCTTATAGTTGTTAAAATTGTTCCAATGTAAAATAGTTTATATTTAAATTGTTAAGACACATTAAAGGTTTTTTTCATCGCTACTGTTTATTTAATTGATTCATTCATAATTAATTTTTTTGTATGAAAATATTTTGTGTAATGCTATCTATGTAAATGAGTTGATAAGTTATAAGTACTAATGTTATAATTTTTTTCATAAATACTTATACTTTTTCATTCTGTTAATATTTTTATCTTTTTTAAATATACATAGATTAAAAGTCGATTTTAATTACATATATTAATACTAATATCTTTTTTTTATTATTATTTATTAACACAGTGTTATATAGTTAAATTGTTATTCATTAACTCATTTACATAGTATATAAAATTGATATTTTTGTCAGTGTTGAAACAGGTCTTAGTGAAGTTTATTAAAACTTAGAATTAGTAATGTATAGAGCCGCCTGGCCATTGACTTAGGAAAAATTCTCATTTGGTTTTAGAACATTTTAGGTTAGTAAATTGTATGTGTGTGTGAGCATTCGTAACGTCTAACGTTTATTATTTTATATAGACTAGTACTTACGTACTGTGACACCAGATGTTCTATATAATTTTTAAGATTTTCTTAAATATTTGAATTTTAGTAAAACGGCCATTTTCGAAAGACTGATGTGACGCGGTGTTTGTAATGGTTTTTTTATGATATGCTATAATAGGGCCCGTGTTCCAACAGACTTGGAACACTGAACTGGCATTATTTTAAACTGGTTTATTGTTTTCATATATTTTTTATTATTTTGAATTTCTAGATGGATTTTTTAAAAATTGTTTTTAGTATTCTTAGTTTGTGGTATAAATTTACAGGTCTTTTTTTTTTTCAAATAATAGATAATATATGCAAATTAGATTTGTTTAAAATAATCTTATTTCCTACCTATCTGTACCACCGATAAGACTTGAGGCGTTTATCCTCTAAGCAGTGGAGATGAAAACTTAGTTTCTCCTCACAATCTCCAATAGTTTTGTTTGAAAATAAAAAAAAATAAAGCCAAATCCATGCCAAACTTTCACTTCCCCCCATAACTTATAGTTTACATTCCGATACAAATAGTATCTGCCATAAGTTAAGCAACGCTTGTTACGGTAGTGACTATAGTCACTCAAGTGTTAAATAGTATTGAGTTCCCATGGTAAACACGATTCTTATAGTAAATGTCTTCCTATAGTCAATTATAGGATAGTCTCAACTTAATTAAGCGATACTTTGTAAGTTTTTTGTTAACTGCTGTCAAAATATAAGTATTTTATATATAATTTTTATTAAAAACACTTGTTTTTAAAATAAATAAAAAAAAATAAACTAAAGATATTTTGATGGTGGTTGATGTTGTAAAAAGTAATTTTATTTTGTGTTCGTGTACCACACTGCCTGCAGTCTGCAGGGCAACGATAGGCTTATATTAGAAATTAATTTATTATCTATGGATTTATTTGCATTTAATACTTGAATTCTAACATGATTAAGAAAACCAAAACGCTTATTTCTATTTAAGTAAATTTTTACTGTTATTATTATTATATGAATATTGATCTACCATTTCTATTTAGCCTGACAATGTCAAATTGATTAAACTTTATTACGTGAAAGCAATACAAAATATTTCAAGACGAATCAACGACAATATTCATAGAAAATAATAATTATTAATATGTTTTTCGCTGAACAAATATTGTAATAATAAAATGCATATATTATATTGTAGCTTTTTTATATATATAAGGACAGCGGTCACACAACTCGCTTCCGACAGTGTTCTTTTTTAATCTGCAATTTGCTACACTTTTAATTATAAACAATTATTATAATTATTAATATTATTATTATTATTAATGGACTTTTTGTATCGTTTTAATTAATTTACATATTAACTATTAATAATTGTGAGATTCGCTACGTCGCGTCGTCGTCGTCGTGTTTTGTAATTTATCACATTTTAAAAGAGTACAAAATATTGGAATGTTTATATATTAATAATGTTATTCGTTTTGTGGTAAGTTTTTAGATTAATTATCTTTTAAACACTGTTTTTTTTTCTTATCATTCGTCTAATTATACAAGGTGCATGTAAACTGATGTAAATAAAAGTGATTTTGGTTTGGTAACTCATTTTTTTTTTGATCGAAATGAAATGAAAAAAATGTGTCTATTGGAGTCCATGTTGTGATTTAATCACACTTAAACAATACAACTTAGAAGTCTTCATGACATACATACAAAAATTACAAAACTGTCTACTTTATACACATAGTGGGTACAATATTTGATAAGCCAATTGCAATGGTAAGCTCCAGGGAACAAATATATGAGAAAAGTTCTTCCGTCTATCGTTTATTTATATATTAGAGGCCATCCATAAATTAAGTCAAATTTTACGTTTTTTTTTGAGCCAATCCCCTTGTCCATTTGTCACAGCTGGTAGCATATGTGAAAATTAAATTCCCGCATAAATAAATGATCAATTATACTCTGCTAATGCTCCACTCCTCCAATTACCCTTTAATGCACAACAATTTATGTATAGGCCCCTTACTTATATTGAATAATTATGTATTAGATAGAAACCAGCTACAACTTTTACGTTTACATAGTCACAGCTATTCCCATAGACTTTATTCAATGCAATAAAAATTGTAACAAATTATTTATTTCAAGTTTTGTGCGGATTTTCTGTCGCCAAGAGCTTTCTTATAATATAATTACTTAAAGTAAATTGAAAATGCATATTATAACATGTTAATACAAATGTATTTGAGGTATTCGACAAATTCATTTGCTAATTTATTAGCTCTATTATTAAAGTAAAGAAATAATAATTAAATTATGAAATAATTAATTGATAATTATTAAAAAAAATCCATTGAATGTTATTTGTATACTTGTCAATCTTTGATATGACGACTCTGTAGTAAAATAAAAAAAATAACAAAAATTTAATATCAAACAATCATTTACAATTGATTAATGAAAGTATACATAATAATAAATCAAAACATATTTTGACTTTAATATGTCTTAATTAAACCAATCTAATATTATTTTTTAGATAAGATAATGAATATCTTAACTTCAGACCATCTTGGCACAGTGAAAAAGTATTGTAAACAATGGTCGTGGGTTCGATTCTCAGTCGAGGCGGTAGCGAGCTATTTTTATAATCTTTCTCTGGTATACAAACCGCGCTGTTGAAATCCGGAGAACTGAGCTAACACACTGACAACCTTGCTATTTGCATTTTATAAATAATAATACAATAAATATATTTTGCGCCATATCAAAGAAAATGTGCGACAGTACCTTGTACTACAGATTAATATAACATATAATATTGGCAAGTTATTCATAAAAAAATAATTATAGAAAAATTATAGAAAAAAAAACATTCAATGGACTACCAATATGGTACAATCGAAACCATATTCAAATTGAATAATGAACACAAAATAATGAAATATCTGAGGATTTGTCTTGGGATTAGTGTTTAAGTGATATATGTGGTGTGGATGTTACGAATATTATGAACAAACAGATATAAATTGTATGTTATTTGTCAAAGGTGTCTTATACATACATTTGTTTAGTATTTTTATTTAACGTCAATTTAAAAAAATATAATGATTCGAAAATTAATTCATATATATCCATTTTCGCTTACAATTAATCTACAAAAATACTTTAATGTTGAATTAATTATAATAGATATTAGCACAACAAAACACCTTTGTCAAACAATAAAAATCAGATAAAATAAAGCTGCCAGAAGACAATTTTAATAGCACTCCTAGTAACACGGCTAATATGAAACTAATTACAAACAAAAGGCGGGAATGAAGGAGGTTTTCCTCCTAAATGAGCTTACACAAGTGGCTACTACTTAAAACTACACTATATAAAGTATATACATGCGCTTTTTACATAACGCTACAATATATTTACAATATTACAATAAAGTTTTGGATGCTTTGGCTATTAAAAGGGCACTCGCTTTATCCTACACTAAAGTATGATAATGTAAGTTCACTATTAGGAACTAATGCCATAGGCTACTTTATGCACCTGACAAGTACTATACATATTGTATTATATATACTGCTGGATTCGAACCCATCAACAATCCTAAATTAGGCATCAATATTTTTATATTTGGTACCTATAAATTGCTTATAACATTACTTATATGTATATGTTATTACATAGTCTCACATATAACACAAGTCACTAACTGACACTTTTTGTCCTTTAAATTATGTTTTGTATCTGATCAATAATAGCTTCCAGCCCGACTAGTGAAATGGTTGTCTGGACATCAAAAAAAATCAGATGATCCTGAACTACTAATCAAAGTAAAATTGCACTCAGAAATCTGTGATGAAATGATGTCACAGCAATTCAATGTCCCATATATTTCCACAATTACACTATTACCTTGGACTCGAAGATTTATGATTTTGATTGTCCTGACCATCATGTTCATTCATAGGCTGCACTCTGGGAGACACGGGTCTGAAGGTGCATTCCAGGGAATCTGAATCCGGTGTTCCCGGGGTTGAAGGTGTCAGTCTGTCTGTGCACATTCTCTTGGAAATTGAAGAGTCTCCATCATCACATCGTCTCTTGCCGACTAGAACGTTGGGCCGGACTGGACTGAAGGAAGACGCTCGTAAAGCTATTGGGCTGAGACTCCGCCGCGTTGTGAACTTGCGTGTCGGTGACGGAGAAACTACTGGGGAGAACCTGAAAATTGCAAAGATAGTTCTCTTAATGTATTTTTTAAATTAAAGCAGGATGCGAGTTTTTTTTCTTTGAAGAATAAGTAGAGAGAACGTACGTTTTAGTCTGTAATTTAAGTTCTATTTTAAGTATTTTTTTTATCTTGCAGATTATAATAATAAAATATTAACACAATTGGAACGGAACCTACAACCATCGCACCTACAATCAGAAGGTCCACTGCGCCACGTTCGCTTCTATATTTAATTTTTTTCACATGTATTCAACCCTAAACATATTTTAAACATTCAATGTGTAAAATAACAATGTATCTTCACGCTGTTCTTGTTAATTTTTCACGCGCACCTCAAGTTTTCGCCTATCAATAATTTCTCGCCTAGTAATACCCACAGTTTAGAATACCAAATATTCAGATAGACATTCCAAAGTACCATGCAATATTATTATTATCATTTGTAAATAGATGATGTAACTCCTAATAAGAACACAGTTCTGTTCTTGGCTGTTCCAACCAACATATTAATTATTTATTAACTATTGTATGTTACTGAAGCCAGAATTAAAATACAGGTACAGGTGCGTTGCTGGTGAATTAATAAGTAGCTCCTCTGGTGTTACATGGGGTCATAGGCGGCGGAGACCATCAGGTGACGTACGCGCGCTTGCCTTGTCTTTCTCCATAAAAAAAAACAAAAACCTACCTAGGCACCCTAGTAGGGGAGTTAGCCAGTCCTCCCACCAAAGTGAGATCCTCATACGACTGTCCCATTTGCATCGCTGTATGCACCTCCCTCTCGTGCGCCACTTCCCTCGTATTGCTTACATCCGCACATTCCTCAGCGCGGAGTTGGTTTACGCGCGGTGTTAACCTACGACTACAGGTGGTCTGCAATCGGAAACATAATTATGAATAAATATAATGAAATTGATATTCATTGAGAACCATGCTAGCTCTCGGTACCTGCTTCATTCGATGATTCAAAGATGCTCGCAAATCTCTTTGAATCTAAAATATTTAGATTTTTAAAGCAATATTTGAAAATTTCAAACACAAAGGTGCATTATATAACGACATTCTCTCATTCCACATAATATATATTTACTTATATCAGTTAATATACACAGTCATTTCATTTAATATACTCACTTGAAGGCTAGCTGGTATATTGACAGCGGCAGACAGTGGACTGCAGCTGATACTATTGCTGCGGGTGCGCGGGAGGCTGTTGTTGGAGAACATGCCGAAGAATGTTGTGCTTCTGGAACAAATTTATTTACATATAGATAGATATAGATAGCAAAGACATAGGATGAGGGGCAACATATTAGATTCGCATGTAAGATAAAATTGCCATCTGCACTGACAGAAAAAAGAACATTTTAGGTGTAATGTATTTGAACTGTAGACTAGTAAGAGTTAAATGGCTATCAACAGCTTCTTGATTCATTATGTAAATATCATATTACAATGGTCATTATGAGCAAAAATTGTGTGTATTATATAAAATTATCAAACATCAAATCTATACCATCTATACTAATATTATATTAAGCTAACATGTGTTAGGTTGGATGTTTTGCCTCGAATATGGATAGTCCATTAATCTAGGAAGGCTAAGTAGGTTATATTTCACCACAATGATCGTTTTGTTGAAACACACTGCAGCTGCATCCAGAATTATTTCAGGCACATTTTAATTTGCAAAACAAATAGTCTTAACACCAGGTTTCCTCTGACTACCCTCCTATATGCTGGATTCAGTGAGAAACTAAAAAGAAAATGGTTATGTGCATCTTATTTAATTCAACTGACCACTAGGATGAAGCTGCAGGTAAAAGCTAGTATTAAATAAACTTATGTAAAAAATTTAAGTCAGTCCATTGAAAATGAAAACACAACAAAAAAAAATCATAAAAAAAAATTGCTTACTTTTAATTTTAGTTAACCCAAATACAATAAGCAATGTAGCAACATTTATATTTTTTTTAATCAGTCTTTTAAATACATTTCACCTGTATAAATCAAACAGCACAATATTTTGATATAACAGTTATTGAAACTATAAAAAATGTTTATAAGCATTCTCTTGTGCACTGTTCTTATCAAAACTAGTTAATATTTTTAGTGATTTCTTGCTCAATTTCTTTTATGCTTTTGAAAAATGTATGTAAGACAAAAGTAAATCTATAATATAGAGAAAATAGACAAAAGTTTTTCCAAGACAATGTTACCAAGGAAAATTAAATATATTTAACTTTTTTTAACAATTTTAATTTTCCTTAGGTTAAATTAGTTATGAAAATGAAAATATTAAATACTTAATTTCTTCATGTGGAAATTGAACCCACAACCTGTTGTGTTTACAGTAAACCCTTGTCATACTGGTCTCGAGATGGTCAAATATTTAATATTGTCATTTCATCACTTTGGTAATAAAATATATAGTTTACACTAAAACTATATATTTTATAATATATGATTCTTCATCACACTTAAATAATGTAAATAAATATCCATTGCCCATTACGATATTAAATTAATTACATATAAGTTTGCTTTGCTATATTTATTATATTATCATTATTACTCTGTTACTCAACACGCAATGTCTCGAAAATTTGGGATGGCAGTGGGGAGGGGCAGCTTGCCCTACGATACACTTAGCTAAAAAAAAATATTGGATACAGAAATTATTTGTCAACTATTAGTTACCAATATAAGAATGTTCCACCAAACAAACTTCAATTTAATAATAGACACATTTAAGATAAAAATAGATTGTATTACAGGTGATTTGAAAATGATAAAATAACTTACAATGACCTGACCTTTACTTTAGATGAGATAATAAAAAAAATATCTTACAAGACTTCTTAAATCAAATAGTATCTTTTATATGGACATTTTGTTAATTAAAAATAATAATAGGAAATTTAAATCCATTTCTAAACATGATATACAAAAAAAATATATGTAAAGAAAATATTTATTTATTTTCATATGACAATTGAAACCTAAATTGACTGTAACCAGGATGGTTGTGTATTGGCATGACAAAAGTTCTGCCACTCAACACACAATATCAAAAATTTCAACAGAAAAACAGTAAACATAGTATCTTTTTTAAACATTTTTAAAGTGTTAATCCACACTTAGGAATGATAAATACTTATTTAGAAAACATATAAAAATTTGAATGTAGCGGGACTCGAACCCGCGCCTCCTGGAAACCGACCAGGTCGGTTTCTACATTGGACTTTTAACAACAGAACTATTCAAAATGAAGTAACATCTATATTTCATATATAAATATTGTTCAAAAAAAGATTCAAACTCACAACTGTTGCAAAAATAACTCCACTGCACTATGATGATATAAAAATTAACATTATTTATCATTTATTGTTTTATTGTCATTGTTTTAGCTGTTTGTATTTTATTGTTTTATAATAATACCAATTATTAGACTATTGTATTATGGAACTAAGGCTTTTTGCAAGGCAAATTTATTATATAAATATAATATTTCCACTCCCTTAAATATAGTGTATAACTAGTATATAGTGTTTAATACCATCTGTAATTAAGATAATATTAACAAGGGGGTAAGTTAAAAAACAAGATTTATAAACAGTATTGCCATTAGTCAAAAAGATGTTTTATTCGTTATTTAGTAACTGTTTATATACATATTTATTTTAGAACTATGCAATTTTATTGATATGTTGGAAAAAATAAATCTTAACTTGTATTATTGTAGTATTTTTTTTATATTATATTGTTTATTAACTTAGAAGATTTTATTTTTCTAATTGTACCAATTTATTTCCTATGATGTTGTTGTGTTTGATTTTTAATTGAAAAAAAAAGACGAAAGGATTTAAAAATAACTCTTCTCTGACAAGTATCTAAAATCAAGCATTACTTCAATTAACATAAAGTGTACTTATTTAAGATATTGCTTATAAATAGTAAGTAACAATTTTTAAATTATATATAATTATGTAATTGTTTTTTCAGCATAACATATATGCTTAATACTTATTTTCATTTAAGCATTTTTCTAATGGAGAATATATACATACTGAAACATACAGGAATGTTACTAACACTATCTAGACTACATTGTAAGCATTTACCAAATATTGTTACTAGAGATATATGTTATTCTCACCTTAATGATATCACACTGTCATGTGTATCACAACACAATCATTTTCAAACCATTTTGGCTGTAATTTTAATTCTATCATTAAAATAATATGTTCAACATGCATCTATTAGTCTGAAATATAGTTCTAAATGCGCGCACGGCACCCACTGACGACCTCAGCAGCTGTCAAAAATAGGCAGGTAGGTAGCGACAACCGCATCGGGGCCCGTGGGAGGCGTGTCGATTGATCTAGGCATTACCTGGGAGCCGTGTTGGTTGTAGGCGAGGTAGCCGCCGTAGACGCCGCTTCATTGATAAGAGGTGCACTACTGCACCGTTTTAGTAAGTTAGGAGTATCCACATCCATTATCTTTCAGACAACATTCATCAACTGACGTATCGTGTAGTTATATGCATAAGAACTGCCGATACGATTAGCGCTCTACGATATGTGTTTATGTAACACTGTAAGTGCACTTGGAGACGATCTAATATATGATGTATACTACTATAATGGCTACATTAATATTACTTTTAACGCGAAAATAAAGACATAACGTAAAATAAAATGAAAATACACTACTCGGAAAGCTAAAAAGAGGCTCGAAGCTGACCTGTCAAACCGCCGCAATAGAAACGTTCGAAAAAGTGTAAATAACTATAGAATATGTAGCGTTCCAGTTACGACTCAGATTTGTTAATAATAATTAGTGACTTATTAACAAAAATTATAAAATGAAGAATATTTTATAAAAAAAATTAAATACGGTTTTAGAAATTAATAATCCTTTAATTTATTAAAATTTTCTGAATAACTTAAAAGGTATTAGATTCTTATGAATTGTGTTAGAAACTGACAATCAATAGCGTTAAACGAATCGTTTCCATTATTGTAAACAATTTCAATTCCCAACTTACAAATTATTATTTAGTTCCTACGGCCTACACTACAAGTGAATCGTGAAGTTTTAGATAAGATAAAAGTTCATTTTGATTGTGATGTTAAGAAAAGAGACTCATGTATTTGCGAAGAAGGTTAAAATAAATTTAAATTACACTTCACATGCTGTTTACAGCAAAACTTTCATATAAGAATATTAATATATTTATTATACTTTGCAGAACTACTTTAAAATACCTGATAGCGGCACCGCTAGCTGTACTTTTTTATTGTGAATGGCTGGTTTACGTTATACAGCCATTGTTTTGGCAAGGGTTAGAATGCAAGCATCCATCGAAATGTACGAAGATTCTGCTTCTAGCAGATCCTCAAATACAGGGCGAACAAGCTGTACCTCCTCCTCTTAGCTTGCTTTTTAACTGGGATAGCGACAGGTACTTATAATGTTAATAAACAAAGTGCATTATATTGTTTAGGTAAAATTAAAGAAGATTGTATGTAATTAAGATAATTTTTAGGTCAGTCGTGGACCACAATTTTACGACTTTATCAAATGTAATATTTTTTACTTTTTTACGGTTTGCCCGTCGAAAAAAAAAAGATGGAACCCATATTCGGCCACAGAGGATCTTAGAATTACATTTATTTTCACGTGTCTATCTGTCTGTTTGTCTAAATAATTTTTTAACACACTTATTATTTTTGCTTGTGTTTTAAAATGAGGAGGAGGAGGTATCAAACTTAAGTTAATATGCCTCTGGTCTCTTTGACCACAGTAAAAGTAAATGTCTAAGTCTAATATATATTATTTATAATAAATGCATGCAACAAATCTTGCGTTTTCAAGGTTTTCACTGTTGAGTATCCATTCCATTCCCAATAATACTTAAAATTTGATTTGATTACAGTAACAAAACCAAAATTTTTTTTTTATGGGTATTATATTCAAACACATTATTATTTATTCTCAATTACTTTAATTACAATGACAACAGCATTATGTCAACTTACCCTACTTTACTATCACTTTTATTATAAAA
>DWAO01004557.1:0-12690 GCA_018230605.1 Heliconius congener
CCGCGCTTAGCCTCGACACCAGAGCGAAGTAATGGAAATATAAATTTAAGTAAATGCTTCATCTCCTCGAGTGCGGATCGAATCCACAACCACTCGGTTTTACAGTCACACTTCGTGCCGCTGCACCATGATGGCCTCAATGGTCCGCTATTTTGTAACAAATAATGATACTGAGGATAAGTACTCTAGCTGCTTTTATGTAAATTAATAACAAAAAAAACATAATTGAAAAATTAACTAATTTATTAATAAAAAACAACATGTTTTTTTGTCGAGACGTTGAAGCGAGATGAAATTTGTTATATAAATGTATATTCGAGGCCAGTCGTGGTACAGGGGGCACTGGCGACTCGCCTCGGATGCACACAAAGTGTGACTGTAAACGATTGGTTATGAGTTCGATACCTACTCGAGGAAATGAAATATTTCTTCAAATATATATGTCTATTTCGTCGCTCTGGTGTCGACGTTGATTCTTAACACAAGGTTCTCTCTGGCTACCTTGTATGCAGGATACAGCGTGAAGCGTGATTTAATTAGTTTTTAAAATGTGAATTCATTGAAAAACAAATGATGTTAATTAAAATTCAACTCCAATTTAATTCTCGGTAGTCCTAGGAATAATAACAATATATTCAAGGCTCTAGTGGGACCGCCATCTCTCTTCTCTTGCGAGAATATTTAGATAGTTTGTGGACATTAATTCTGCTCGATTGGCTACCCTAAGTTATTCCCATATTATCTATACTGTAATAAAACATTAAAAAAATAGAATATAAATATATAAATCAAAAATCAGATTCACGCTGTATCGCGCACACAGCAGCAGCACTGACCGCCGAATTTTCGAGGCAAGCACGCAATAGCGTGTTGAGTGGCGGAACTATACGCCGCGTTTTGCCTCGACACCAGATCATATAAATATATGATTTGTGAAATTTTGGTTTGTCTGTTTGCACACGTATATCGTCTGAACTGCTGAACAGATTTGAATGAAACTTTTTTTCGTGTAGTTATTGGGCCTGGGCAGGATCTAGACTAAGTTTGATTTTGAAGACTTCCACAGCAGATTTAGAACTACAGTGTCCCAGCTATAATATAAGAAATAATCAAAAAAGTCATTAACTAAAGTTGTTGAGTGGGATGATCATTATTTATTGACAATAAAATTACTATTTGTGGGTTCCATCTCCACTCCACTCGAGAAAATTAAATATTTTATCAAATGTATATTTTCATTTTCTGTCGAGGCACAGGCGTTGAGTTCCGCTTCTCAACACGCGTTGCCTCCTGAACTTGGCGGTATCTGGAACATCTAATGAACAACCATAACACTCCAACTAAACTGTCGATATAACGAAATGCCGCCTTAACAAAAGTGCAAAAACAAATTAAAGATCTGGAACATTCGATAAACGATCATAATAGACCAGCTAAACTATAATAAATAGTAGAATGCTGCCTTAACCAAAGTTATTGATCGTGGTGAGCATTTTCTATTCACATATACAAATTGAAGATCTAGAACATCAGATGAACAACCATAACAGTTCAGCTAAACTATAAGAAATAGTTAAATTCTACTTTAACAAAAGTTAATTATAATATAGAATAACTAAACATTTTTCTATTAAATAGGTCAGTTTTAACGAATAAAATCCCAAAAGATGAAGTATATAAAAACAGTATAGGTAACCATACTAAAAAATAACCAACCAACTTTTCCTAAATACACTCTTTTTTATTGTAAAATAAAAAAAGATATTGGCGAGGCATACTAGTCTTGTTTTATAATGCACCTTAGACAAAGTTCGGAAACGAATTTGTGCTATAAATTCTCGCATACAATTATTAATTAATTTTTCTGTTTTCCTCAGAAGAGTGCTTAATTTTGTTTGAACATATAATAATTTTATTCTTTTTAATGAAATAATATTCTCAAAACTTCTAATAATATATTTATCTCTTTTAATTATTAGTCTGCGACTTTTATAGATAATATTTTTTTGCTAAATTTGTAAATTTAATTTAGATAATTAAGAATGTTTTCAACGTTATTTCTGTCATATATAGCTAGATAAATGTTATGAGGTTATAGATATTTGTTTACGATTGTCTACGATACAAAAAGGCTACAGCCATTTTACAGCCCGCATAAAAGTGAGATAATAATGTAAGAACCTCAATATATTGTTGGAAGCGGTCGAAGGCTTTCAGAGGACCATTGTGTGTAGGTTAATAAGCAGTTTATGTCCATATAGCTTCTTTAACGATAAGCTTAAAAAAGTCTTAAAACAGTAAATATTTTTTTTACCGACTATGTGGTAAGCGTAAATTTGATTAAAAAAATAATTTTATTTATAATTTCGTTCATTCTTGTCGATAATTTTAGTAAATGCTACTTTATCATCACTTAATCGCAATTGTTCATATTATTACCTATTAAAATTGTCCATTACATTTAAAAAATATTTAATATGAGTACCTAAATTGAGAATATTTGAAAAATGTGAGCTTTTAATAATGGTTCATTCAAAGAATGTTATATAGGGATAGTATTGAACAAAGGATGTATGACAATAAGGCAATCATTTCCTTCTTTATTTCTATTTAATGAGCGGTCCAATGGGATCACAACGTCCAGATACACTGCTATTTATTATGGCCGATGTACTATAATAAATTATGAGGATAAACGAGGAAAATTTGTTTGGGTGTTGTTATATTTGTTTGAAAACCTACAAAAATTGCTGAGCTGATTAAGATCAAACTTGTCGTCTTGAGCTGGACTCAAATTGAATATTGCAGGACACGTTGCATTATTAACAGTGCATCCATAAATAATAATTATAACTAATAATTTTGAACTATATATGATATGGAGTTGCTTATCAAATCTATAGTGCTTTATCAAATATCTATATCCTGGTGCAATATGAAAACTTAAGATTTTTCCACGTTGGTTGAGATTCGGTTCAATCGGATAAATGTTAGACAAAACCTCTCACCTCTGCGACCTAAAGTTCCATAATTTAATACTCTACCGTGAGCATGAAGTGTTTCTACTTAACGACATGGTGAATCTTAAATCTAAAATTCAGAGGTTAAAAAAAAAAAGGAGGTTAATAAAGTATAAGAAGTTAAATAACAACCAAAGTATTTGGGCACGATCCCCACTCCAGGAAATAAATTATTATTCATCACGAAGGCAAAAAAGGCCGGCGTTGAGTTCTGCCACTCCACACAGTACAAAAAAAAATCGGCGAAAAGTAGGGAATGGAATGTCTTAGCACAAGGTTCCCTCTGCGTACCCTGCAGTGTGATTTGATTTTGACGATCAAAGTAAAAAAAAAGTAAAATATATTCATAACTACATTTTAGTTGACTTCACGTGAACTACCGTATATTCAGTAATCGAAATTAAACAGTAAAATAAATTCTACAAGAGCTGGAAGGTAGCCAAGCCTTGGGGACGTAGGCTATTAACCCTTTTCATTTAGCACAGGTCACAAGTAAAGCGGCTTAAGTTTATTAATATTACCTATATGATAAATAATGATGAAGATGTAATAATATTATTATTACATCTTAATCATTATATACACTTTATCATATAAGAAGATTACATTAAGCAATGAAACTTACATAACTTTAGGTGAAGGTAGTGGGATCGAATACAAATTATGAAAATGTTGAGTAAAAAATATGTTCATTTTATTTTCATTTGTCTCGTTAAGAATCTAAATATAACTATTCTGTTTAACACTGATAATAATTTAAAGAGGAAAGAAAAAATGAAGATTGTTAACGGGATTAAAAAATTTATTATATTTTCAACATTTTTTAAAGTGTTATTCCACACTTAGGAAAGAAAAATATTTATTTAGAAAATAAGGTATACTAGGTTTCCAGAAGGCGCGGGTTCGAGTCCCGCTACGTTCAGATTTTTATACGTTTTCTAAATAAGTATTCTAAGTAAGTTATTATATTACTCATCAACGTTTTACTTATTTCCATTCCTATTTACAGGCATTGGTATGCCATAATGTTCGACGAGCCAAGTCCAACAACTCCTACGAACTGGACCACAGAGTACAGCGATGTTCCCAACTTTTACATCACTTACTTCGACGAGAGCAACAATCAATATTATAATGGAACTCCTAATGCAACTGAGGTAAAATTATTTGCTATATTGTAATGTGTTTAATATATTAACTAGATTTATATAAGTTTATATTTATACGCCTCTCCCTATCAAAATTTAAGACGAAAATATACATTAAACGTGCTGGATATGAGTACTTATTTCAAATGCCAAAATAATTACTATATAAAACATCACACATTTGAATAATTTGCTTAAATTATATTTTTTAAGATGAGACCTTTTGTAAATAAAATAAGATATTGAAAAACCGTCGTGGGCATAAGTGTGATTATAAACGTGACGGTTGTGGTTTCGATTCCCGATCGGCAAAATGAATTATTTAATATTTCCATTTCCGCGTTCTGGTAACAAGCCAAAGCGCGGCGTTGAGTTCCGCCAGTCATCACGCAAGTCTTCTAAATTTTGATGAAAAGTGTTGAAATGAAGAGTTCGGAGTGTTTTAACACTAGGTTCCGTCCTTAACCTGTTATATGAAGGATACAACATGAACCTGGAAAAAAATATACGGTGTTTATAAATTGATATTTAAATCATTAAAATTAAAATATTTATTTGAAATAAACATTTATTTATAGTTGTAAAATTTATTGTGCTTAAAATTTCTAAATGATTTTATGAAGGCGTACCAGTCTTTCATCCTCCCGTGGTGGCGTCAGATTCTGTGGACCGTCTTATTTGCGGGTATGGTGGTGGTGGCGACAGTGGGCAACGTCGTCGTCGTGTGGATAGTGCTAGCGAATAAACGAATGAGAAGCGTCACTAATTACTTTTTAGGTAAGATAAATATTTTATTTTTTATACTTTTATTGTATCTGCTAGTCGTATTTAAAATTTACCTACAAACAAACTGATAATTAAAAATAAGTTTAAAAATTAATTCTTATTTTATTTCGAATGCCTATTTTCTGGCGATTTGACTGGATTTTAATATTTTTTTAATAATGGAGCATTACGTTCCTAGTTTAGTAAATTATGTAATTAATAAACGGGATATTAAAACCAATATTATTTGTGTTTATTGCTGGACAAATCGACCAATCAGGCACAAAATGCAGTTTTTTGTAATTTTTTATTCATTCATGTTACACATACTTTTTCTTAAATTTTATAATCCAATACCTATATTATATACTAAGTCAAAATTGAGTTACAGTGGCTATTATGTGAGCGTCGCGTTTCTTGCCTCGACACCAGCGAAGAAATGAATATTAAATATTTCCTTTCCTCGAGTGGAAATCGAACCAACAACCTGTACCGACTGGCCTCAATAAATATTGAGGCCAATTCTAATATAATATAAATATAAGTAAATAAATATAATTCACTTATTTACTTATATTTATATTATATTATTTCGTGAGGCCAGTCGCGGCACGAATAATTGGTGTAATTATACAACACGCAATGCAACGCAACTCAACACGCAATGCCTCCAGAATTTGATGGGAAGTAGGGACCGGAATTATCTTAATAGGAATGGAGGGTTAACACTAGGTTCCATCTTGTCAACTCTGCTATGTGCGGTATACAACGTGAATCTAATAGGAAAGTAAATTATAATATCATTATTTATACCTAAACAAGTGATCCGCGGAATAATTTTGTTATTTCAGGACAGGGTCTAATTTATATTCTAAGAACACGACACAACTTATTTTAACCTAATAAAAATATGTCGATCTCGCGGGAATGTTTATTTCTTTGTGACAGTTTTTTTATGGAATCTTAAATAATAATATAGTCAATGTATCTTCAGTGTATATATTGTTTTGAGTGTTCCACGGGAGTCTTTGTATGCCCAAAATTATATAATATCACGCGATAATTTTGTATATGATTTTTCGCTTTTTATCTTCGAAAAAACCCAATTAAATAAAATATTATAATATAATCAATTAGGCGTTATCAAAAAAATAACTGTAGGGCTTCATATTAAAATAACTGATGCTTACTTTTATATTGATATTGTATTTTGAAAAGTTTACTGTGGCAGTATCGCATCAAAGCTTTGAAATCGAACTAGTTAGCACAGGGCTTTTTTGTAGAAATTATTCGAAATAAATCAAAGCCACAAAAAAAGGAAGTTATACGCTATTTATTACACATAAAATTAAAATGAATAAATTTTGTACTGAACTTACATTCAAATTCAATTGTACAGTATTTTTAAAGTATGAGCGATCAATCAAGCTTGAAAGATCAATTTATTGTTTGTGATCCTTCAAAATTTTGATTACAAATTGCAAAACAATATTTGTTCAGACAAATGAATATAAATGAAAGGCTTTCTGGAAATTAACGACCACTTTTCTTGAGCTTTCACTAATTACTGGGGGTGCTGTCATTAAAGGTTAAAAACTCACCGTTCATCAATTATTATTTGACGAGCCTAACATTTAAATTTATTGTCCGTGACGGCCTGTCCTCGATTTACCCAATGGGTTGATGTTTTCTGTTCCCCTAAACTATATTCAATAGAAAGTTTGCAACATTCCCTAACAACAATCTAAGCATTTCGCAAAGTGTATCAGGCGGTATAAACTCAATTTAGAGTTGCAAAGAAACTAAACTGTTTAGTGAACCCAATAGTGTAAAATGTGGCGTTGAAAATAGATACGCTTAAAGTTTTTAATCAAATCTTAATAAATCAAATCAGCCTCACGCTGTATCCCGCATACAACAGGGTAGGCAGAGGGCACCTAGTGTTAAAATATTTCACTCCCCACTTTTCACCGAAATCTGGAGGTCTTGCGTGTTGAGTGGCGGAACTCAACGCCGCGCTTCGCCGCGTTGGTTGGTTGGTCGGTTGAAACATTCGAAGGGAGAGTCGGGTAGCCACGGATACACGAGCAAAACTTTGAATATAATGAAAACAAACAAAACAAAATGTTCAAGTAGTATTAAAACTGTTCAAATAAAACATATATAAAGTATTTGGAGATAATTAACAGTCAGATATTTTTTTATTAGCTTAGTTCTAATCAAGTCCAATAATTAGCCTTTAATTTTCAACAGGATTTATTTTTGGTGGGTAGCCCCGGACATACATTTTAGCGATGACCGAGTCGTCGAGGAGCCTTCCAATCATCGGAATGATAGAAAGTTTGTGAAGGATTAATATGTGTATAGGCATTATTCATGCGCTGTCTGTACATTTATGACAATGTATCCAGTGTTTTTTGAAATTCGAATAAGCCATAAATTATATATTCTGCTCTGTAATCCTTTGACAAACTTAAAATGTTATTTTTTTTCGTGCTCGCTGTTACACTTGTATTGTTCGTTCAATGCGTTTTTAAAGGTAAAGATGTTAGAAGCTTGCGTTTTTCTTAAATGCATCAATACTTTTTATATGATCCTGGAGACTACTTATCACCATCTCATATCTAATAGCTGCTTTTCTCGAAATATCGATCGAATTGAATCGTAAAATCTCGATTAAGAATATAATCGATAATCATATTTTGGCCATTTGGTGATTCGGTCGCTTCGGCGGTGAATATCTCATTAGGCGATATAGCAAATATTTTAAGGTGCCCACAATTTATATATATGTGCGTAATTTCTTAAAATCAACAGTGTCCGAGGCTACCCGACTCTCCCCTATCTGTTTACATACTTATATGGTTAATTATGAACATTTGTACTAAAACACAAAATATGATAACAGCTAACAAAAATATATATTTTATATTGTGTAATTTTGATTTATTTTCAACAGTTAACCTCTCAGTGGCTGATGCGATGGTATCAACGCTCAACGTAACCTTCAACTTCACATACATGTTGTACTCGGATTGGCCTTTCGGCCATTTCTACTGCAAATTCTGTCAGTTCATCGCCGTTCTCAGCATATCTGCATCTGTTTTCACGTTGATGGCTATAAGCATAGACAGGTAAGTTATATTAGATATATATTTAAAGACTATTTTTTGGTATGTAAGCCGATTATTTCTACAAAGTTTAAACTTTGTCTTTTTTTGATCAACTTCTAAATTAAAAACCTAGAGGGAAACCTAGAGGGAACCTAGTGTACACTACTACTTTCTACTCAATTTTCGAGAAATTGAACACCAGAGCAGGAAAACGAAAATATTAAATTACCCCGAGCGGGAATCGAACTCATAATCGTTGCCTTTACAGATAGTGTGTCGCTGTGCCACGAAGTGACACGATGTCCACGATATGTTTTGAATATCATGAACATATTTTATATTGTTTTACAAAATATTTTATACAATTTTACAATTCCCACGTATGACTTCTAGTAGTATCACATGTAATTGTGGTTTTATTTGTTTCAAGTGTGTACCACGTGTGGTTATTTTGTTTAAAGGAATATTTAAATAACAAAATTTTTAGGCTTAGAACAAACATTTGTTTTAAGTTTTTTTAATGAAATCAGTACGAAGTAATATAATTTTTTTTTGTTTAATTAAAGTTAGTCATATTTGAAACTATAATTTCATTAAAATCTCCCCATGTAGTTGATCATTATGGTGTATATAAAATTTCAAGTGCTTATTAAACGATCATTATTTAAACAAAGAAATTCTGTTGAAGCGACATATATATTTCCATATTTATATATTATAGATCACTATTTCGTTCACAGTTAAGTTCTATATGGAAAAAGGAAAACCAGGTTTGTTTTGTGAAATTTTAGTGAAATTATACTTAGCTTTTTCCCGACTGCTAAGGAAGGGTTATGTTTTTCGGGCGTATCTTGTATGTATGTATGTAATATTTTTTATTACCTCATATCTCCAGAATCGCTGAACGGATATACAGAATTGAGGTATCGTTAGATTCGTATTAGCAGCCCAAGTGTTTTTAGATAGGTGACGTTAAACAAACCAATCATGGCGGCTGTGGGACGCCATTGGACTTAGTGTACTTATATGGGTATTAAATTCAAGGGGTTAAAACGGGGATTTCAAAAAGGTATATCATGATTATGATTACCATAATTAATTCTAACAAAAAAAGTAAAAAATTAAAAATATTTATAAAAACAAAATACCCGACTGCATAAAAGAAAATAAACAAGCCCAATAGTGTATTAGGATTAATAATCGGGACCTATATACGTAATTCTGCAATAAAATCTTTACCAGGAATCCTGTATAATTTAGAGGTTTTTTATTTGATAATCTAGTCAAAAATATAATATATTTTTACCCTTTGTTGTTTTGGGTGTTAAACAGGTAATTAAAATTTATTGCTCTGATTGCGTTTTTTGTACGAACACTACGTGGACGGCCACATATTTTTCTGTCACAAACAAAGGACGTTTCATTTTAGCTATCAATAGTCCGGTACACAAACATCTGACTAATACCAGGCGTATGGATTTAAGAAATTGTATTTGGCTTTATACCTACACTATGTAATGCTATTACGGCGATTCGGTTTTTTTTATCACCTCACTCCATATAATATCAAATCAAATCAAAAAAATCAAATCAGGTTTACGCTGTATCCCGCACACATCAGGGTAGGCAGAGGGAACTTCTGCCGAATTCTAAAGGCATTGCGTGTTGAGTGGCAGAACTCAACGCCGAACTTAGCCTCGACACAGAGCGAAGAAATGGAAATAAAAATTTAAGTAAATATTTCATCTCCTCGAGTGGGGATCGAACCCATAACCAGTCGGTTTTACAATCACACTTCGTCCGCTGCGCCACGACTGGCCAGATAATATCACAAACTATTTTACAATAAATTAGCGCGAAAATAAGAAAACACAATAAACAATCGTATAAAAATGACAGATTCCAAATTGAAAAGTAATATTTTGTTTATTTTTAATTAAATAAATAAAACCATTTCGAACATACAAGGAAGTCAGCTGATGACGACATCAAATGAAACAGCAATTTTCTTACACTTTATACAGCCAACGTATAATCAGCCCATTTTGTGGTTTTATTTGTTTAATATGAACATATGTTTGTATAAAGGTATTTCTTTAATCACTTGGAATAAAAATGTTCAATATAAGAAATGCTCAGCCGCCGTCGTTGCGCAGTTAATCTACTATTTGCTAGTGCTCGGAGAATGTATATAGCTAGAATTATTCTAGACAAATACATCTATATGTATAGTAGTGCCTATGTATACAATAAATTATTTTTAAACTAGAATTGAGAAACCCAATTCCTAATTTATTGTTTGTGTGTGTTACAAAATAAAATGCATTAAACGATATTTTGAAATTTTCACCTTATAATAAATATAAATTGTAAGTCTAGAAAGATTGTAAACGAAGCTTTACCTTTACAGTCAAGCGCAAAATGCAATTTCTAGGTCACTTTAACAAATGTTATTCATCGTTAACTTCTTTCTTCTTTTGTTATAAATCGTGAACTTGTTCTTTCTGTTATAAATAGTGAAGTTCTGATAAACTGATTTTTATACTTTTAAAAATGTTAAATAAATATTTGGATGTTTGTAAGTATACCTTCATCATAACTCTATATATTACAATATGATTGAAAGTCTCTCGTCTTCTGTTACAATATGATTGAAATTCTTATATTAATTAAATATAATAAATTAACAATTAGCTTCATGCTATATACCCCACACAGCAGGGTAGGTAGGGGGGACCTAGTCTTTAGGCATTTCGTTTCATTTTACCATTTTCCGCCGAATCTTGAGGCGAGTGAATTCTCAACGCTGCGCTTAGGCTCGAGGCCACAGCGAAGAAATGAACATATTTAACATTTCATTTTTTGAGT
The DNA here is from genome assembly GCA_018230605.1 of Heliconius congener. Classification (NCBI taxonomy): domain Eukaryota; kingdom Metazoa; phylum Arthropoda; class Insecta; order Lepidoptera; family Nymphalidae; genus Heliconius; species Heliconius congener. The sequence continues at coordinate 10,915 of DWAO01004557.1, forward strand.
AGGGATCGAACCCACAACTGGTCGCGTTTACAGTATTACACTTGTGCCTTTGCACCACAAGTGTCCTCACAAATTAAACAAATTCACGCATGTTCTCGTATTCTTTTACATTATTAAGTATTGATATAAATTGACAGAAACTAGTTAAGCGGTGACTATTTAACAAGTATACCAATTTTAAGTATTTCTATTAGAGATATATTTTCTCTCAATACTGTAAAGTAAATTCTATTATTAAAAAGTGTAAGAATATATTTTTACACTTAAAAACATTTTACAACTTCCTGAAAACGTTCGAATTATTAAATATAATTACAAGAAAAGCTTAAGCTTTCTGCTCCATCAAATGTAATCATTTATGAAGTTGAATGTGAAGCTTAATGCGCTTGAAAATCATCATAAAATCACTTCGCTTCATTTAATTTCAATCATTACCAGCCCGTTTGTAATAAGTGGCGTATTTAGATGAGACGAATTTTATATGATGTGTGACACATTACATTAAATACTGAGAGGGAGTTGTTGATGTTGCCGAAATTATAAAACGTTGCCATATTTAAAATTTCTCTTGTTCGTTGTCCATAATATACAATTTTAGATTCAGTGTTATGTAGTTTGTTTTCATCCCCTTTTCTAAATGTGCATTTAGTGCAAAGAAATGTTAATCTTTAAAAGTAATAGGATAAATAAAAAGCGGATAAATTGATATATTAAAATTTGATATGTCTATTCAATACATTGACCCGAATAAAAAAAACATACATATATGCATCCTAAGCGTTAAACGCTTCAATAAAATCTATCACAAGTTTTACGTTTGAAGATAAAATTAAATTACAATTTCAGTAGGTTCAATATTAAATTCTCAAAATTAATCCACTCTCTGTTCGAAGAATTTTAACGACGAACGCTTTGGAGCTCAGTGCGCTTAATGTCGTTAGACATGTACTATCTAAAGAACTTGAAAGTATTTGGAAAGCTGACATTACTTACATTTTCTATTATTTTGAATGAAAGTTTTAACTAGTTCCTTTGTTGTGAAGTTATGTTAATAACTTAACTTAAGTTTCAGGTAAATATTATGTAATAATAAGACATTTAAAATGTTTATGAATTTCATTTATTCGTTTTGGTGTCGAGGCAAAACGCGGCGTTGAAAATGGGGAGCGGAGTGTCTTAACTAGGGGTCGCAATATCGGGCTATTCAAGCAAAACAGGGATTTTCGGGACTTATTTAGAAAACGTATATAAAAATTAGCGTGGCGGAATGTGAACCCGCGCTTCTTAGTAACCGTCCATCCGTCCGCCCAAGAGGCGCGGGTTCAATTTCTTCAAACGTTTTTTAAATAAGTATTTTTCTTTTTTAAACGTGGAACACTTTATAAACGTCAAAAATAGCTTAAGTAAAAATCTGAATTCCTAAAATTTTCTTACTTTTACGTAAATTATATTATGAATCTCATTTTTGTTATAGATATGTTGCCATAATGAGCCCACTCAGGCCAAGGCTTGGTAAAAGGGCAACTTTGGGTATAGCCGCGGCGATTTGGGCGGGCAGCTCCATTATAAGCAGCCCCAACGTCATTTACTTTACTACAGACACTGATTTCTTACCCGATGGAACAACGAGGTAAGATTAAATGATTAATATTATAAAATGTTGTATATATTGTTCATTTTATTTAATTAATAATAATTCTTATTAAGAAAGAACTAAAGTGTAAAAATAAAATAAATAAATCAGCTTCACGCTGTATCCCGCACACTGCAGGGTAG
>DWAO01004558.1:0-12689 GCA_018230605.1 Heliconius congener
CAACTAGTCGGTTTTACAGTCACACTTTGTGCCACTGCGCCACGACTGGCCTCAACAATTCTAGAATCTATTTGTAAAACGCGTAAATAAAAAATAATTCATTATTTGGATCCCTAGTAACTGATACCCCACTTGATATAGTTCGTCCATAGCTTCTCAGCTTCACTTCTTGCTAAGACCTTCGTCTGTTCACTTTCTGCAGAATTCTAATGGAATTGCGGGTTATATAATGGAACTCAACGCCACACTTGACCTCAACACCAGTACGAAGAAGTGAAAATATTAAATATTTAATTTCCTTGAGTGGGAATCGAACCTACAGTCTGTCGCATTTACAGTCACTTGCTTGTACCACGTGCCACTTCCTGCCTCGATTTTCTCTTCAATTCTCCATTCCATCCGAACTAGTTTAATTTTAATAATTAATACATTAACCAATTGTTTATATTAGCCGCAGTGGTAAGTTATTATTTATCTAGCTTCTTAGTGATCCTTGCAAGGTTAAGACAAATCAATTGACCTAAGCATCCTCAAAATCGATCAACCCGTTTGGTCACTAAAACGCCACATAGGAACGAACATAAATAAAAAAACAGGCTGACAAACGCATTACCCTCCTACGTGTCGCAAAGTAGGATAAAAAACATATTTCGAGATAAATGATAATAATATAGTTCAATTTAGGTATTTCCCACACATTTTTGGTTTGAAAATAAATAGCTTAGTGTAAAGTAAATATGACTCGACTGCATCATAAGATGTTGATGTGAATAGTTGATGCGTAAAAGATTTATGGTATAGGATTTATAAAGACATGGGAGGCGTTTTCGCTTTGTCTATTTATATGCAATGTTATGTAGTATAAAAAATATACAACCTTTTTTTTTTTTAGCTTCACGCTGTATCCGCATATATGGATATGGAACTTGGGGAACCTCTATATTTCAAGGTAGGGCTAAGTTGTAAGATGTAATATGAGATATTTAGGTATGGGGCTGGTGAATTTGATCAAATTCATTATTATAAATTTTTTGCAGCCTGATACTTAAACATCACATGCTAAAAATATTTCTTTCTATTCCTTATTCCAATAAATTTTTGTAAATACTTTTGAATTATCGAATGAACATATAAAAAATTTAAGAAAAAAAACCTTTTTTAAGAGTAAGCTTTTATTATTTGTTAATAAAAATAACTAAAAAGTTATAAATAAATTAACTCTAATAACAAATATATGTCAGCTTCACGCTGTATCCCGCACACAAATATAACACTTAATATATAAAAAAAGCGACGTACATTTTGATAGCGAGAGGAAAGAAGATGCTGAATATTATTATTATTATATTATTATACCATTAAGATACTAAAATGCTGCATAGCAACATTCCATAAGATAAAATATTATGAAAATAGTCGGGCAGTTTTAACGTCCGTCAATTGCCTTATTTTTTTAATTGCGAACGCGGCAGAGCTGAGTGTATCCGCAAGTGCTTCCAGATGAGTGATCCACTATAGTGTGGAATCTATAGTCATACTTAGAAAACATTGCTGATTCCGTCACATTGGAAGTTTCTCCTTTAATTACTTGACTAAAATTATGTTTTTTAACGTTTAGTAAAGCAAATTCAATTTAATTAGTATATTTGGCCCACTCGAGGAAATTCAGTAATTGATATTTTCATTTTCTTACTCTGGTAGCCAAAATGTGGCGTTTAATTGCATCATACAACACCAGAATTCGGCAAAAAGTGAGGAATGGAAGTATCTTAAGGGGAACGGAGTGCGTCCCAGGCAGGTATTTCGTAATGTGTAGAATACAGCGTGAAACTAAAAAAATATTTAAAAAAAAACGAAGTACGCAAATAGCTAGAATCGAACTGACTACATAAAGTACGACCGCAGCTCAACGCCCTCCATACAAAAAATCTAAAATCAGTCTAAAATAAAAAAAAACAAAACAAAACAAGTTTCTTACAAATAGCGGTACTTAGGATAAGAAAGTACATACATACAACTCGTAATGTATAACAGTATTAATCAAAGTGTCGGTCTGGAGTGAACGCACTTACCAGCTAATGCACCTGCTGAGACTCTTTGTACAGTTACGTTTTAGTGTTCCTTATATAGAGGAGAATAGCTAAATTATTACTAAATATTGAAGTATTCGAGGCGTAGGGGTAAAAGCGAGTGACTGTACCGAGACAGACGAGGGTTCGATCCCCACTCGGGGGAATAAATTATTATTTATTAATGTTTTCATTTCTTCGGCAAAAAAATATATCATTTATTGTATGTGAGCGCGTAATTTTAGTATTTTTTGTTATATGTAACATAAGTAAGGCAAAACAAGACATCATCTGTAAAAGGAATCAACTATCTAACTATTATGGTTCATAAAATACAGCCTGGAAACAAACAGACAAATCTATAGACGCCACAATACAGACCGGAAGTCTCTTATGTCACTCACTTTCTTTCCTCAAATGCAATGCTACGGGCATTGCGTGTTGAGGGTCGGAATTCAACCCCGCGCTTCTTCTCGTTACCAGGGCAAGAATATGAAAATATTAAATATTTCATTACCTCGAATGCGAATCGAACCCCCAACCTCTCACGTTCACAGTCGCCACGACTGCCTATAAAAAATTGGTACACATTAAACAAAAGCCAATTAAAATTCTCCACTACGAGCTACAACTAAAACGTCCCCACATTTGTATTAACTACTAATGAACTGTAGCTGTGTTTTGTTACTTTTAGTATTTCCCCTTTTTCTTGGTCACTTTTTGCTATGAGGCAAAAAGAGTAACAACGTATTGTACGGCAATTACAAGAATTGCAGCCGGTTTAGTTAATTCTGTTCGTATATTAAGTTAAATTTGTGAAATCTGATTTATTATCTGTTGTAGCAAGATTTTTTAAATCTATATTAAATAAGCTTCACGCTGTAACCCGCAGTATAACATAGCAGGTTAGGTAGAGGGAACTTAGTGTTAAGACACTCCGTTAAGACCTCTATTTTCTGCCGAGTTCTGGAGGAATTGCGTGGTGCTTAGCGGAAATCAACGTCACGCTTTACCTCAACACCAGAGCGAAGAAATGAAAATATAAATTTAAATACATATTTCGTTTCCTAGAGCTTGGATCGAACCCGCAACACTTGTTCCCCTGCGCCACAACTGGCGTAGCAAGATTTTAGATTATTAATTCTTATACATGTATGTATTTCATTTGAGTAAATATGGAATAAGTAGAGAAAGAGTGTCAAGAAAATATTTTACTGTTTTACATACGGCGCAGTGGTACAAGCGTGCGACTGTAAACGTGGCAGATGGTGGGTTCCATTCCCACTCGAGAAAATATAATATTTAATATTCTCATTCCCTCACTCTGGTAACGAGGAGAAAAGACACAGCTTTCAGTTTATTTTAGTAATTTTAAAGTGATCCAGTGATGCTGTAATATACTTCAAGATCTAAGTTTGTCAAATCATTGGCTACAAAAAGTGGAGAGTGAAGTTGTCTTAATGCGAACGGAGTGCCTTAATATTTTCATTCCATTTTACGTTTTAAAATTCACACAAAATAATTACGGGCGACGACAAGAAAAAAATATATTACTATATTATAAGTCATAATCCTTAACTCAACCTCCACAAACTTTTATTTAAGCTGCAACATAAAAACATATTTTCTTAAATATTCTTTGTTATTTTCCACAACATGTAGTTAGTTACTACAAATGTATTTTGTAAATGAGAGTTTGTTATTTAATTAAACACTACTGCGCTTGTAAATTTGCATTGAAACCTCGCATAAAATATAATAATATCCTAAAATATCATAACGTTCATTTGGTGGAACGACAACAATGACGTAATTGCGTAAAAAAAATTAAGTTTAATATGACAATGTATGTATGTAAAAAAAATAGCGACTCCTCTACGCAATATTTCAAGACGAGTAAATATGTTGGGTACAGTCTTTTGCGTATAAATGGCTATAAACGCGGACGTCGTGGGTCCAATAATATTAATATTTAATATTTTCATTTCCTCGCTTTGGTAACGAGAGAAAGTGCGACGTTGAGTCGTGGCGACTGTGAACGTGAGAGGTTGGGGGTTCGATTCGCACTGAAGGTACGCTATGGTAACGAGACGAAACGCGGGGTTGAATTCCGACCCTCAACACGCAATGCTTGAGATTTGAGAAAAGAGAGTCAGTGAAATAAGACTTCCGGTCTGTATTGTGGCATCTATTCATTTGTCTGTTTGTTTCCAGGCTGTATCTTATGAACCATAATAGTTAGATAGTTGTTTTTTTTTACAGATGATGTCTTGCTTTGTGTTACTGGTATTGCCGCTATAACAACAAATACTAAAATTAGGCCCTCACATACAATAAATGTGACTCCTCAACATAAAATGCTTCAAAATTTGGAGGTAAGTGGGGAATGGAAGTGTCCTAATGGGAACGGAGCAGAGGACATCCAGAAACCTAGTGTTAGTAGACACTAGGTTGTCGGGTTGGTTAGGTTTTCTACCTGCGATAAAGCAGCGTAAAGCTAAAAAATATATTCGATTAGAATTATTTTATGTGACTTAACACTGCGCTTTGCCTTATCACCAGAGCAAAGAAATGAAAATATAAAGCCAATAATGAAAAATAGAAAACAATATCATTGCGTTTACAGTCCTGCGCTTGTGCCCCTGCACTTAGAACAATAAAAAGCATTTATACATATTCTTTCAATCTATAAAAGTCAACTTGGGCGGTTTAGATAATAAAAAGTTTGGAAACACATATTTTAGATGAAACTCATAAACTAAAGACACAATAAAAATGCTAACTTTCATTCGATTTATAGATAAAATGTTCCTTTTGGTCCACTTTTAATACTATTCTATTCTATGACAAACAATACGGTCTTGTTTATAGCGAATGGTTCGTTGAAACTTGTTTTATATTGGATTTTATGTAAATTTTTAAATGATTACTTTATTTTGGCTCTGTTTAACGGTTGTAAGTTCAAATTTCGTTTGAGGGAATTTCCACATTAGAATTATAGACATATTTTTTATTATCTAAGTTTACATAGTAGCTTCACTATTTTTCCTACATCTAGTATGTAGGAAAAGTAGTGAAGCTGCTATGTAAACAGGCAGCTACTATGTAAGTAGGCAGAGAGAATACTAGTGCTAAGCCACTTCGTTTCTCACATTCCAATCAATTTCGACAATGCGTGTTAAGTGACGGAACTAAACGTCACGTTTAGTCTTTTTACCAGAAGGAAATAAAAACTGTTCGATCCCCCGAGTGAGAATCGAACGCACAATCGTCGCTTTCACAGACGCAGTGCTGTGCCGCTATGCAACGACAGCCGCTATTAAATTAAATATATTAATATTTTTTTTCTATTACATTGACCAGTATTCATATAAATAATACATTTCAAAAACTTTTCCAAAGCTCATCAAAACTAGGCGGTAAGTCGATAAAAATAGCCAAGCAACGTGAAAACGTCTAAGGCAAGTTAGCCGTACTCACAAAACGGAGTTTGAAGTAAATAATGGCATTACCAACTTCTGCCTACCACTATAGTCAAGTTATAAACTTAGTGTTAAATAGCTGAATAATATTCTAATTGATTTAATATAGATTTTTTTGTTAGCGCATTTGATGACATATTGGCTTTATAATGATTCAATTACACCGAAATTATAAAAAGAAAGGAAGAATGGAGAATAAATAAGAAGAAGGAGTTAATTTCCTTGCTATGGTAGCAAGTAATAAGAATATTTTTAAACATTTTTTTTTAAAGTGTTAATCCACACTTAGGAAAGATAAATACTGGACCGACCTGGTCGGTTTCCAGGAGGCGCGGGTTCGAGTCCCGCTACGTTCAAATTTTTATACGTTTTCTGAAGAAGTAAATATTAAATATTTCTTTTCCTTGAGAGGGAATCGAATTCACAACCTGTCGCGTTTCGCTGTCGTTCGAATAATAAATATAGTAAGAACTTGCTTAATACAATATTTTTTACTTTTTGTACCTACCTATTATACTAAAAAAAAGAAACCCTTATCACTTTGTTTCTCTGTCAAGAGTCTTATCTCAGGAACGCTTGGAGATATTAAATTGAAATTTAAACCAAATAGTCCCATGATTTCCTGAAAAAAATCATAGTTTTACATCTACTTAAAAATTGCAAAAAACGTATTTCGAAACTATAAGGGGAATCAAGGGCACTTCCGGTTGACCTTGTCGTTGAGTTATGAAATTTGGCAGCATCTACAGTACTAGTTTAGGAAAAATTCTGAAAACTGTATATTTGTGATTAAAGCCGCTAGTTCAAGTGACGTCTCAGATGAAAGGGCTCTGGCTAAGCTAAGCATGAATTTCAGAAGAAACCTACAATTTTTGTAAGGAACCCTAAGTCGGTTAGACCGACTCGCGCCTGCCCAGTTTTTTTTTATTAAAAACGCTTTAAGCCCGTAACATGAACCACGAGCTCTAACGCCCATCACCAACAAAACTTAACAGAAAACTATTTAACTAAAAGGTACATCGTTTGAAAACATTTCCTTAGAGGAATTATTAACTACTTAGCTGGCTATGAGACGCTCTTTGACATTACTCCACTTTAGAGACAATTTCAGAAACTTTATAGTACCTAATGGTGATTAAAATTTAAATAATGGATAGATTGACTTACTTTATATCAGTTTTTATATTAAACCAAGATAATTAAATTTTGATGTAATATAAACGGTTATTTAATTTAAATCAGGCTGTTTTATTTTTTTTTTGGTTTTTGCCTATATGCAACGCCGTTATTGGTAGTCGATTCATATCTCAATTTGCGATATTTAACAGAATGGAAGTTAATACATGTAAGCTAAGGTGAATAGCTATTCATTCAGTAATGGTAGCAATTCAGAATTGGGATAGTGATCTCATATAATATGGTGAAATGTTTAGGCCAAAATATTAAAACAAAAAATTAATTGGTGCTGGTAAAAAACTGGTTGTGGGTTCGATCCTGACTCGACGAAATGAAATATTTATTTGAATTTATATTTTCCTGTTGTCGAGACAAAGTTGAGTACCGCTAGTCAGCACGCGATGCCTCCAGAATCCGACGGAAAATGTAGAACGGAATGTCTTAACACTAGATTTCCTCTGGCTTTCCTCACAGCAGGGGCTGTGTGCGGGACACAGTATGAAGCTGATTTTAATCTATTTAATAATTTATTGTACCTCCAAGTAGAGGTACTCGAATATATTCGTATATAAAAAATATATCCGTTATCGTATAATTATCCGTATAATTATCGTTATCGTTATTGAAGGTGGCCTAGGGAGCGTAAAGGAGCAGTAAAAGAAAAATTCTTGAAATTCCTACAGGAACAGAAAAAAACGTAACTTTCCATTTTATGCATGCATTAAATTTTAGGCAAAACAAATATTGCGGACTGCCTTAAGACAATCCGTTCCCATTAAGACACGTTCCCCACTTTCCACCAACTTCTAGAGGCATTGCTTGTAAAGTGCTTTCTTCGTCACCATAGCGAGAAAATGAAAATATTAAATAAATATTTAATTTCTTCGAATGGAAATCGAACCCACTACTGTGATGCTTACAGTCGTACACTTGTGTCCCTGCACCACGTCTGACCTCTTTATATTTAAGTACTTTATTTCACTGTACATTACAATTCCGCTCGGAGGTCCGGCATTGAGCTGTCATTCTTACTTTAAATTGTTGGATTATTTCAACTAGTGCACTTACTTTAGATTTGTTATTTTTATTTTGTTTAGGTATCTCTGTTACGAAGCGTTGTGTTGCGGAACTCAACACCGCGCTTTCTATAATCGACTGATACTTATTCTAAAAATAAATATTTGTGTATATAATGATTTTTAACGCTTATTCTAGCAATTAGCAGAATCGGTAGAACGAACCTAATATAGAAACGCGTCGCTTTATTTTTGAGACATTGCTGTTGAATGGCGGAACTCAACAGCGCGCTTCATCTTTTTACTATTGCGCTGTACCGCTGTCCTGGGCAGCCTCTATTCTTAAAAATATAAACATTTTTTAGTTTATACCAGTACATACATAATAATAAAAGATATATATTATATATCCATAAAAACTATTATATATTATTTATACAATATATTACTTGCAAAGTCTATTTTTATATAACAAATTCTCACATTTCCGTCTTTAAGAAGTAATTAAGATGATATAAGATATAAAGCATTATCCACCATTTGTCGAGACGCCACTCGCAGTCGCGCTGAACGCGTCATCTTTACCTTAAGGAGTGGTTTCTTCAAGAGACCGTGAATTATTATTATTATTTTTTAAATCTTCTTTTTACATTTTGAAGAGAGAGAGAGAGAGAGAGAACCTAGTGTTAAGACTCTGTACCTCATTTTACACCTAATTGCTAAAAGAAAACTCAATTAAATACTTATATATATGGCATCCAGACCGAAGATTGGAGACAATAAAGAAGCTAGTTTTAAAATACTCAATTAGAAGAAGATCAAATCAGATTCGAATCAATAACAAAAACATCGAATAAAAAACAGAATTAGACACGAGCACACGAGTGTGACTGAAACGCGACGGTTGTGGATTTGATCCCCAACCGATTAAATTATTATTTCTTCATATTTTCATTTCTTCGCTCTGGCACCAAGACCAAAGCCCGGCGTTAAGTTCCACCACTCAACATGCAACACCGCGAAAATTCGACGGAAAGTGGGGAACGGAGTGTCTTATTACTATGTTTCCTCTGCCTACCCTGCTGTGTGCGGGATACAGCATGAAAAAGCTAGATTGATCTATAATTAATTGTAACTGATCGATATCTGTACATGGAAGACATATGAGAAAGAAAAACAAAACTTTTATACGTTTTCTAAATAAGCATATGAGAAAAACTATTATTGGAGCAAATTTCCCGTAACATTATAAGGGTTTTTGTTTTTCAATTGGTTCGTATATATAAAAGTTATATAACAATATAAAGTATCTTGTTTTGCCAATTCAAATCAATTCAATAAAATCTTTTAAGAACTTTTGTGCTACAAAATTTCTCAAAAGTAGACTCTCATTTTAATTTTCAAGGAATAAATATTGTCTTTAAAATGAAAATATCATTAGAATACTATTTTAACTTAATCCAGATTATTAATAGTACTTAAATAATTGTATAGTTCACACAGACGAAGCCGCGAGTGTGTTGCTAGTTATAAAGTAGGTATATCTATAAAGAAAAATACCTTACCGTATTCTTTAATCATACCCAAATTTAGAAATGACACTCAATGAAAATAAAATAAAATGGCTGGTTTTTCTACAACTACATAATATATACACTACGAAAATACTTTGAACCTAATATCGGATATAATGGGTTTGAAATATTTTCTCATAATATCCAAACTTATTATTTCATTTTAATTTGACGATGGTTTGAACTTCGATTCTTTCTCAGAGGATTGAATTATTTTCATTTCCTCGCTCTGATCTTCTTAGCTTCAAGCTTTCCCTCCACGGAAATGAACCTATATCTAACCACAGCGTATACAAACACACCGATCCCAAATGCATCATGACGGCTTATATATTTTTATATAAAATAAAATAACAATATTATATTTTCCATACAACAAAAACCTACCTTAACTAACGTAGCGTATAAATCATAACTCTTTTGTGGGTACCGACGGTGACGCCGCGCGTTGTTTTATAAAGTCAGCAACCGCATACATACAATTTATATTAGGGACTAATGTGTTTACTCCCTACTGTTTACTTGAATGTAAAATAATTTACTTCATTATTTTTAACATTTTTTAAAGTGTCATTCCACACTTAGGAAAGAAAAATACTTATTTAGAAAACGTATAAAAATTTGAATATAGCGCCAATCAGGCGCTCTGACCACTAACGTACTGCTGAACGTATGGCTTAGTGGTCAGAGCGCTTGGTCGGTTTCCAGGAGGCAGGGGCTTGAGTCCCGCTACATTCAATTTTTTATACGTTTTCTAATAAATATAATTTACTTTATCATTTAAAATGACGTCATTCGTAGCGCAGAGGCAGAACTGTAAACGCTACTTGTTGTGGGTTCGATCTCCACTCGAGGGTATGAAATATTTATATAATTTTATATTTTCATTTCTTGGCTCTGATGTCGAGGGAAAACGTGGCGTTAAGTTACGCCACTCGACACGCAATGTCTTCGAAATTTGGCTGCAAGTGGGGAACGATGTATATTACCACTAGGTTCCCTCTGCCTATCCTACTATGTGCGGGATATAGCATGAAGCTAAATTAATTTGATTATTTTTTTAACTAATGTGTTTACTCTAAAGTCAACACTAGGTACTTCAATACAAAATAATTTACTATTCTATTCAAAATCATTGTTGCGTGGTATTTTGGTGAACAAATAAAAGTGGTTGTAAGTCCTTTTCTAAGACAGTGGAAGATTTCTACTCAACTATCTGTCCCCCCTTAATATAACACATAATATTTTTCATTTCACCTAAGAAGTCACCACAGTGGTTATTTTACAATTATTTTAATTTGTTTTTCAGGTCTATACACTCTCTGACTTATATTTATGTACCTAGAAAGAACCTAGTGTTAAGACTCTCCGCTCACAATTTCCTCCGAATTCTGGAGTATTGCGTGTTGAGTGGCGAAGAAATAAAAATATTAAGTAACTCATTTCCTTCACTGGGAATCGAACTCACAACTTGTCACGCTTACGGTCACACTCTCGTTCCCCTGCGCCACGACTGGCCTCAATTTAATTTAATATAAATTATAACCATTCTTTTAAAACGAAAATTTTTTATATCAAAAAATAGCATTATTTAAAATATGCATAACAAACAAAAAGCCTTAGTTAGTAACACATTTTTATCAAAACGAAAACGCAAAAAATGTTTCACTTCGCTTTTAGCAAGGAGTATAAATTAGCGGCGGCCATTAGCGCGATTATAAGAGCATCATAACTTTAAAAGACCATCATAAATGTAATATTTACAAAAGAAAACACTTTCAGCCGCCACACCCGCGTTGGGAGGTAGTATGTACTACGGCTTATTTTAGATGGTATTGTAGTATAATTGTGCAGGCTTCAATGTATCTTCGAAGGTAGTAGGTTCTAATACCACTATAAATATATTATTTCTTTTAGAAATAAGCCCACCTTTGCTAACTAACCTTTTAATTTTTGTATTTCTTATATGTTTTTAAGTGCAATAAAGAATATATAAAGTCAATCATGGCATATTATGACGCTGACTAAAATGCGACGGTTGTGGTTTCGATTCTCACTAGGTGAAATAAATTATTTTTGAATACTTATTTAGAAAATGTACAAAAAAATAACATAGCGGGAGTCGAACCCGCGCCTCCTGGAAACCGACCAGGCTCTCTGACCACTGAGGCGTACATTCCCAAGTGTGGATTAACATTTTAAAAATGTTTAAAAATATATATATATATTTTCGTTCTGGTAACAAGTAATAGCGAGGCGTTGAGTTTTAACTTTAAGCACTGAATTTCTTAGCACTAGGTTCCCTCTGCTTATCTAGGTAGATAATTAAAGGGAACCTAGGGTTGTCCTAGTGTATAGTATAGTAGTGCTATGCGGGATACAGCGTGAAAAAAAAATGGAAAATAAAAAACAACAAATTTACTTCCAAAGGCAGGTCTTTTAGGTAAACCTAAAAGACTGAATCTTTTGAGATCCCCAGAGTTGTATTGAAGCTATTAATCGCATCGTCCCGGGCGGTTACAGGTGGTTGTTAATTACGATCTAATTTACTTTCAGTTTCACTAATTAGAAGGGAGGGAAGTTACGGAATTTTCGAACGGCTTTTAACTTTAACTACTTTCACTTGGTTTTCGATAATCTGATGCTGTGTTGGTTAGCGTTGTTTGGTTTACTATTGTGCAAACAAATCTATTTGAAACTAAATAGTTTCAAATAGATTTGTTTGCACAATAGTAAATTATAATATTGATTCATTTTCTCGTAATGGTACTACGCTTGACTATAAATGTGACGGTTGTGAGTTCGATTCTCATTCGGAGGAATGATTAATCTTAATTCCTCCTTTTTGCTACGACTAAACGCAGCGTTGAACAAATGTATCGAATGTTAGTAAGTGTGAAATACTATATATAATGTATAATGACTATAAGGGTAGGGTAAGAATAAGGAACCTAGTGTTACGTCACTCCGTTTTTCACTTTTTGCCTGGATTTAAAAAGACATGTTGAATGACAACATTATTCTTCTACTAGAGAAGATAATTTTACGCAAAGGAATTGTAATTCAAAACTAAATTGTGCTTCAAGATTTGTAGAAAACGAAGTAAACTTGACTCTTTAATGAATTTTGTGGGAAAAATGCGTAATGGTAACAATTTTGCACTTTTGTTTGACGTAAAATGGAAAACCCCTTTTTACGTAGAAATTAAAATAAAATAAATGGCCCCCACTCTCATCATACCCTAGCTTATTTGCTGAAATTTGGCAACCCTCAGTAATGTCTACTGTGCGTTGTCAGTCCATCATTAGCACCGGAAGAGTATTATATATATATATATATATATATATATATATATATATATATATATATATA
>DWAO01004559.1:0-12686 GCA_018230605.1 Heliconius congener
AAGTATTTATATTTCCTAAGTGTGGATTAACACTTTAAAAATGTTTAAAAAATAAGTAGGTACTCTTCTTTAATACAAGTAAGTACTTCTTTCTGGCCATAAATACTGTTATAATCAAGAATAAACAAAATATAACTTTTAAATTTGGAATCTGTCACTACGATTGTTCATTGTGTTTTCCTATTTTTGCGCCAATATATTGTAAAATATTGTGTAAAATTAAAATTCCATGGGGTGGAGAGAACCGAATCACTGTGATTGCATACATGAAGTGGGTATGGATCAAAACACAATTTTTAAAAACGCTAGTCAAATGTTTAAACAGAGGAAGACTGCTTGTGACAGAAAAAGATTGGGTCGTCCACGTAGTATTCGTACGAAAATAAGAATAATGTAGCGAATTCTCAACGATGATTTAGGACTTGCCTATAAGAGACGCACTGGTCTTTTCTTAACTGATAATTCAAAAAAATTATTTAAATTGCGCAATATGTTAACAAGCTTCCCAGTTAGTGGATAGAGTACAGCGTAGCGGGCAGCGGGCGCAACGGGCATTATCCGCCTTTCAGTGGTGGCATTTTCAGAGGTAAAAATACGTGGCGTAGGAACAGGGAGGCCGGCGAGACCGTGCCCACCCGAGAATAGCTTGTACCGTAGGAGACAGTGACATGCTGTGACATACTTGTTTGTAGTATTATATTATAGTAAGTACCAACATCTACAATACTATAATACCGTAGGCAATATTGTTTTCGACTTATTTGTTATAAATGTTATATTTTTGCTAATTTACATTAAACAAAGATAAATTATAAATCTAAGTTATCGTCGTGAATCACTGTATCTATTGGTGAACGATCTGTGCACTAGTTTTGGAGTTTACCGCGGACAGATAGACGCGGTTGGGGACATTGTTTTATAATAAAAAAATAGAATAAAAATCAGCTTCGTGTTAGGACACTTCGTTCCCCACTTTCCGCCGAGTTCTGGGGGCATTCGTGTTGAGTTGCGGAACTCAGCGCCGCGCTTTACCTCGACACCAGAACGAAGAAATGTAAATAAATATTTCACTTGATCGAGTGATGATCGAACCCGCAATCAATTTACAGTCACACTTCGTGCCCCTGCGCTTGCGGAATTAACATAGATAGTGCCAGTTGAATTCTTCTACCGACAATTCCGTATCTTGGTCAATGTAAACGTGACTTATTAACCTTGACGAACACAAATTTGCGGACGTATGCAATTATTATCTATAAAATTATTTACAAATATAAAAAAATTTTTTGTGGTTTTTTTTTTCTGCGATATATCTTCAAATTTATATTTAAGTTCTCACTTTCTACCAATTTCCATAATTGTAGGTCCACGTGAAGTACTCTATATGTTTGGATTATTTCCTACTGATACTCCTCGATTGATAACCTACAATATCCTGTAGCAGTGGCGTAACCAGGATATTTACCGCCTGGTGCAGCTTAGGATTAAGCTTGATTTGATGCCTTTTAAAATGGTCAAAATAATTTCAGATTTCGAAACACAGTGGAATAGATATATAAATTTTTATTGCTTCAAAACTATAATAACTATAACATTAGGTTAGTTATAACATTAGATTTTGGTAAAAATTATTGCCAAAATTTAAAAACGGACATTACGCGCTTTTTGACTAGCAAAATCATTAATCACATTTTCAAAATCAAAAGTATCGCCTAGTTCAAGTTCGATTGACATGACAGCTAGATTTTTTTTTTCATTTTCATGATGCTTGATTGAAAAAAAAAATAGAAAAATTGATCGTAGACTTTGATGCCCCTTTCCTTTTGATGGGCACAGTCCTGTAGGATACCTTTAGGTTTAGCTTGACTCCACCACGCGATCTTGAAAAAAATAGCCTGACAGACACAACCAAACAGACAGGCGGACAACAAAATTATTTTATAAGAGTTCCGTTTATTTTCTTTTGCAGTAGTTAACTCTGTATGGTATTAAAATAAAACATCAAAAACGTATGTAATATTTTATATTTTATTTAAATGTTATTATTTCGTTTCTTGTTACGACAACGAGGAAATGAATGAAATGAATATTAAATATAAAATTTTTTGTAATATCACAAGAGATATCTATATGATTTCGTAAGTAAATTCAAACCTAAATCGTGTAACCTAACCTCACCTTGTTTGTAACGCTATAGTTTTTGTTTTTTTTTTTTTCGGACAATAAAAACGTACATATGTATTTTTAGTTATAACTACTACTTTTTGCAGAATGATGCAAAATTTGCAATTTGAATATTTAATCATATAATAACAAAAAATTGGGTAATATTTTAACAATTTAATTAACTAAAATGAAAATATTTTATATGATGTATATGTATATGTAAATATTATATCTTCACTAAGCAGGCATATCTATAACATTAAATACTATGATATTCAGTTATTATCTAGTAATTACTACTTACTTTAGTGTATCAATATTTAAAAAAAAAATCAGCTTCACGCTGTATCCCGCACACAGCAGGGTAGGCAGAGGGAACTTAGTGTTAAGACACCACCTTAGAGACATTACATGTGGCCGAATTCAATGTTGCGTTTTGTCTTTTTACTAGAAACAGGAAATGAACTAATTCCCATGAGAGAGAATCGAACTCATAACCGCTACGTTTTTAGTCACACGCAGTGCTAATATGCCTTTTATAGGTATAAGAATATCTGTTGTGAAAATACATATATTGTGTTTTTGAATGGTATGTAGAAACTGAGTTAAGTCTATGTTTATATTATATTTATTTTCATTACAATTACTACAGTTACGTTCAATTTACAATTATTTGTAATTAATGAAAAAAAAAGGCTTCGAGTGAGCCACGACTTCAGGCCAGTCGTGGCTCAGGAGCACAAAGTGTGACTGTAAATGCGACTGGTTGTGGGTTGGATCCGCAGTCGGGAAAATAAAATATTTATTTACATTGATATTTTCATTTCTTCGCTCTAGTGTCGAGGCAAAGTGCGGAGTTGAGTACCGCCACTCAACACGCAATGCCTCCAGCATACGGAGGAGATTGGGGAGCGTAGTGTCTTAACACTAGGTTCCTTCTTCCTAACCTGCTGCGTGCGTGGACAGCGTGAAGCTGATTTAATTTATGTTATATTTTATTATTTGCCATGTATATATTTAATATGTATCAATAAAGATATTAATGAATTTAAACAGATGAAAATATGTTTAAACAAATGCAAAGTATACATGCGTGCCTTTGCATTCGTTTAAACATCTTTTCATTTTCTAAAAATGTCAACAATAGGGAAGAAAAATGTTTTATTCAGAATATATTTACTTATACTACTATACTGACACAATACAGAAATTAAACAAAATATATAGATGAGTTAGTAGTCCATAAATTGAATCAATAGATTTTAGCGAAAATTCTGAATGTAAATGTTTAAAAGAGGTACAATCACACCATTTCGGTGGCTCTCAAAACCAAATGTCCTTGCTTGTCGGAGTGATTTATAGTCGTGGTTCAAATAATAATAAAGAGAGAGATAGAGATTAACATCGTTTTGTACAGGGTCTGGAATCCCGTCACGCAATCCAGCTGAAATCTGGACGCACCTCCATCCCATTTTTGTTTCAATTTATGAAAAATATCCGTTATGTTGCATGTATTTTTGGAGGGCTCAGCCAGTCATTGCCGATAAAAGCAGAACTGTTATCTGATACGCACAATTCTTATTCTCCAAGGATAAGTTTACTAAATGAACAAGGCAAAAGTATTTCAGATGACCCACTTGAGGCCAGTCGTGGCGCAGGGGCACAAAGTGAGACTGTAAAATCGACTGGTAGTGGGTTCGATCCCAGTCGAGAAAATAAAATATTAATTTACATTTATATTTTCATTTCTTCGCTCTGGTGTCTTTTGCCTCGGCAAAGTTGCGTTGAGTTGCGGAAAGTGGGAGACGGAGTGTCAAAACACTAGCTTCCCTCTGCCTACCCTGCTGTGCGTGGGATACAGCGTGAAGCTGACCCACTTATTGCACGTGGAACGGTTATATCACATACAACAAATTTCTATCTTACTTTAAGAGATATTAGTAGATAAAGTGATATTAGTACTATATGTGATAACCAATGAGGATATAGAACATATTTGAACCTAGGTACTATGAAAGTCCATCAGGTTTTCACTGAAAAGGCTGGATTTCTAAAATACAGAAATTTCATTTGTTTTTGTCACCGCGGCTTGTGCTCTTGCATAAATCCCAAGCATTACGTTACATTATAAAGTTTAAAAACTGCAATGGAATAATCAACTCCTTCAGATCCAGAGAACTGCTGAGTTTTCTGTCCGATTTAAGCAATTTCTGTCAGAAGCAAGCAAAAGTTTCTACAACATTGTCTACAGCTCAGATTCCGATGATGATGATTAAAAAGTAAAATAAATCAGCTTCACGTTGTGCGTGAGGTACAGCGTGAAGCTGATTTATTTTTTAATTTAGGCTAAATAGTTATATATTTATACGATCACATACTTATTCTTACCTGTAATATATGTTAAACAGCACGAGCAAGACCATATGGAATACTTCTATCTATTATCATACACTTACTTTAGTACATTAAAAGAGAATGTTATTATCAATTTAATATATTTTCATACATAATAGTATTGGCACTAATTGGTAAATTGAGTAGATTCATTAACTTTATATCATTTATAAGTTTAACATATAAAAAGTACTGTTAAATATCACTAGCAACACTGTATAGAATTATTCAATTTCCTCTAGTGTAACTTTTATTTTAAGACCTATGAACAATATGTTATTCTCAATTCAATTATAGTTAATAATTAATCACACATTGATTTATATAATATATGGATTATATAAAAGAGCAACTGTTGAGTTTCTTGTCAGTTCTTCTCAGGAGGACTGCCCTCCGAACCGGTAGTAGCTTCTTTTTTGTTTATATGTTCATTCGACGATTCAAAAGTGTTCATAAGAGATTATTTGAATAAATAATATTTAGAATACTTTAATGACTGTATAAATTTAACATATAAACGTTGCTCATTTGACAGTATGTCCAAATATTTATAAATAGACAGTTTCGTTAGCCATGATCAGTCGAATAAACTAAACAGAACGTGACGCTGCTCGTTTTATTATTCCCATATTCAAACCACTACTGGAACATATATTAATATTTAGAGTAATTAGGTAGAATTTAATATTATTAAAACTGAAAAAGTAACAGTCCTTTAGAATCAAAGAAATGAACATTATTAAAGTAAGAAAATGCTGTGATTGTAATTGAGATTATTAGATAAAAGACTATAATTATTAGAAATACCAAAATAAACTTTTTGAAAACAGAGTTGTATTATGTTTTTATCCACGAAATGTGGCATTCTACAACAGACAAAATTCTATTATTTTAACAGAGATACATACTAACTGAAGTCACATTCGAGTGTTTTTGTATTTTTTTTTATGATCTTAGATTTTCACGATTATTATGTATATTTTTAAGTTAAACTATTTAACCGGATTAATCACGTGTAGATAAGACGCCTTCGTGGCGCAGGGGCACAAGAGTGTGACTGTAATGCGACGGTTGTGAGTCCGATCCCCACTCGAGGGAATGAATGTACGAAAAGCCAGAGTTTATTTTCGCTACCCAATACGTAATGCCTCGAAAAATTCGGCGAAAAGTGGGGAATGGAGTTACCTAACACTAGGTTCCCTCTGCCTACCTTGCTGTATGCGGGACACAGCGTGAAGCTGATTTAATCTTGTATATTTAAATATATAAAGATTACTCGGTGCTCGATAAAAAATATGCAAATATCGCTAACCTGTAATATACAAGAAGGTTATTTATTATAAATATGTACTTTTTTTATTTTAACCTTTAGTTATAGTTCTCTTGTCATAGAGTTCACATATCATAGACTGTAGTGACGAAATAAAAAAAATAAAAATAAAGGCGCGAAATTTATATATTTTCGCGGCGGGTAAAATTATTTTATTTGTGATGTGGAACGTCTTAAAATATAAAACGAAATGTTTTTAAACCTAGGATTTTTTGTTTTACTTGCTGGTTTGTATTTTATTATTAATTTATTTTAATATATGTTTTTTATTATATTTATTGCTACAATAATTTAGTTTACAAGCTTAACATTGACTGGTGCCATTTCGTTTTATTTCTTTGTTTGAAAAAATGTATTTTTTATCTATATTATATAAATATATTTTATATAATAAATTTATTTTCAAATCGGTTCAGCTGAAAATTTATTAAAACGTTTTCTCTATTTTACAAAAATGGCAACGTGACTTTATCACGTCCATACAAACGTCCAGTTCATAAAGTAAGTTACTTAGTGAAATTGTATTATATTTTTTAAAGTTTAAGTAACTAAATAACTTTGCAACACAACACATGTACAAATGTTTATCAACATTCTCTACATTGAAAAAAAAAACTGATTTTTATTTCAAATATAATAACTAAAAAGCAGGCCTGGAATACTCCTATATTTTAAGAATAGATATTCCCATGAACTCCATTAAGACTCAATAATCAATGCGTGCATAATTAAAATTATTTAATTACTTTATTAGACGGATTGGTCTTTTACAGGCCAAAGTAATATAAATATCTAATAATTAAATTATAAATAACAGGAAATTTTAGCCCAATTTATGAGATATCTTAAGAGTAACTAAAAAGATAGGCGTTTGACTGTACATAACGAGTTTAATAATCTGATTTGCCCAAAATGGTGAAGAAGTTTCGCTATTTGTACCAAGTTTTGTCAAGAATCGACTAAAATTGATTATAATGTCATGTTCACACGTAAGGCCAGTCGTAGCACAATGATACGAAGTGTAAACGCAACTGGCTGTGGGTTCGGTTAACAATCGAAGAAATGAAATATTTATTTAAATTTATAATTTCATTTCTTCGCTGTGATGGTAAGGTACAGCGCAGCGTTTAGTTCTGCCACTTTACTAGAATCTTAAAATTAGGTCCTCTACCTGTATCCTAACCTCTGCCTACCTGTATTTGCTGTGTGCGGGATACAACGTGAAGCTGATTTAATTTTATTTTTACATTTACACGTAAGCATACAAATTCAACACATCTTTAAAATTGTATTAAACTAGAAAAAAATACTCACAAATTTCCATATTTTCCACATGTTATATGTTAGCTAGAGAAAAGCTAGTATTAAGCCACACCGTTCTCAAGTTTCAAATTCGAAATATTACCTGTTGCTATCGAAAGTGGAGAAAGTCAAATAAATGAAATAAATGAACTGAACATAAGATTGAACTGAAAACCATCGAGTTTACTTAGACTCTGCTCCACTCCGCTCGTGTCTCAATAGACAGACAGACGGAGACAGCGGTGGCCTCAATTATAGAATAACAACCGAAGTTTAAAGATTGTATATATAATGATGTTTCTTTAGAATATTTATCTAACGCCTTAGGCCTTCATTATATAGACACAACATTGTAATTATATTGTCAGCACGCGATTTACTTAAACACTTGTTGGCATTGGCATAGATCATGGTTACCAGTACGGAGATCATACATTTCAAGATAAAATATAATAAATTATGCGAAATTGAAGGAATTTAGAAAGAAAAATGGACTTCTTTTACAACTGTAAAGAATAAAACACGTTTTTTCATATATGGCAGGGTAGGCAGAAGGAAATTATATGTTATGATATTACGTTACCCTACTTTCCGTCCAATTTTCGTAATATTTCGAAAATAAAACAAACATATGTTGTTTGTTTTATTTTCGAACCTAAAAAAACAGGGTGAAGCTGAAAAAAAACAAACAGCGTGAAGCTGGAAAAAAACAAACAGCGTGAAGCTGAAAAAAAAACAAACAGCGTGAAGCTGAAAAGAAAACAAACAGCGTGACGCTCGAAAAAAAACTTTCGCCATAGCGGTATATTATACTTATCTCGTAGTGTAGATAAATGTATCAATATATTTTTTATAACAATTATCAAGAGGCTCAATCTAGTTAAAATTTACAAATTGCTACTGGCTTAAAAGCTGTCACATTTAACATTAAGTCATAGTTCGTAACACGAAAAAATAATTGCCATAAAATAAATGTTACATAGATTTTATTTACCTGTTGATACTTTGACACGCAAAATTATAGATTGATCATCAGTTACAAAACTATTAAATGCAACTTAAATATATATTTTATATATAAAAGGGAAAAACCTGTTTAAATGCATGACGGACTCGGACTGGCCTACTGATAATTCCGTATCAATTTCCGAATTGTGGAACACCGGGAAAGTACAACTTATAAAAGTTAACAAATGTAAATTTGTTAATGTATGCGTTTTGTATGAAATGAAACACAAATATAAGTTTGTAATGATTTTTCCATGATACAACTACAAATTTCCTTTTTTTTGTCTTCTTTAGTATGAGGAAAGTCATGTGATGTTAAAGTTAACGAAATTAGAAAAATAAAACTTTATTTTTTAGTAGTTGTGATCACCAGCGACTGCGAAAGGGCTCCTTCCTTGCCGCTGTTACCAGGAACTTACAGACAACTTTTTCGTTCATTCATACCGGGTACGTTTTTACATAGTTTTTTTTTAATATATATTATTTACTAGGTTTTTGACTGCAAGTACAGTCGGTTAAGTGAGGTAATGTGAGGTTTCATAGCCAACTGGCTTACTTGATAAGGCGCCTATCAAATTTGAACACCTACTTGTATCTAATGATCTTACCAAACAAGAATAGATCAAGACCGTTTTTTATTTTTTAAGGGAAGCTATTTAAAAGGATTTTCAAATTTTTTCAGTACCGAAAGGCCGATCACTACGCTTGACCGACGTAAAAATTGCTCATTACAGGTAATTTAAACTTATTTAAAACACCTTTATGCAATCCACGAGGCCCGAGCTATACTTTGTATTTGTGTGAGAGTCTCTTAAAATAGAGCCAGAAAAATAAAGTTTATTATTAGAAGTCAATCTCTCTTTCGCTCTCGTCTGAAGTGACGTTTGTGTTATAAAATGAACGTTCCGTTGTACAAACCACTATTCCTTTACTGCTTGATCAAATATATTTTTCCATTCTTGTGCAGCGGTAGTGCCAACTTTATTTTTTATTTTTAATATATGAAACAAAAATAAAATACAAAGAATTTTATGTGACACTGTTGTCAGTACAAGTGGTGTCAAACACCTGCATAAACCGGTTTAGGATAAGCAAAGGATGGCCAGGAAGGCCGACGTCACACCTACAGTATATATGAACAAACACAAATGCAAAGTTCAGCTTACTCCTTGCTGACTCTACGTACATGCTTATACAGTTAAAATACATCACACTCTCATATACTCCTCTGTATCATACATATATGTATAATGTATATCTGTAGATGAATAGATGGATAAGAAGATGCTTGTAAGAAGTGGAAAAAGTAATGTTAATTTTATTCGTCACAACTTCAAATCCAAAGATTTGAACCCGCCCGTCTCGGAAACTGTTATACAAGCGTTCTAATCATTATGCCATACGTTCTTACTACCCAACATAAAAATTCTTATATATTTCTAACTTAACGTAACTTATTTAACTTAGCTTCACACTTTATCCCTAGCGGTAGTCAGAGAGAACGGAGCGCCAAACGCTACGGTCTCTACATACCTCTTTCGCCTCGTCCACTGTCATCAAACTCTTCATACATGCCCTCCGGTGGGTTATCATGCTTTTTACTTGACCTTCCTTCAATATCTTTGATATTGTGTTTTCGAAGGTCTCCCCCTAACCCCTCACTTTTCCCTCATAACGTGCCCAAACCGGCTGAGCATGTTCTTCTTTATTCTTATATTATTCATTTTTATACATTTGTAACCACTTATGTTGTTAGCACTAAGAGGCGCGGATTCAAATCCCGTTTTATACATATATAAATATATTTCATTAAAAATTTTTTATTATTATACTTTTCTTATTCTAATTTAAATTGTTTTCTTTTAATGGATTTATTTTAATTATTTTTTTTATACATTACAGGGATAGTGTAGAAAACAAAACGTTATATCGAACAAGGGAAATAGGGTCGTTGTTGAAAGACATCACTTTTGTACAAGAGAAACCTACAGTTTTTTATATTCATGGGTAAGTCATCGTTTTTAATTTTTTATTTACAGTAAATTATTGTCTTTTCCAAGATTTTGTAATCTATGTATAATATATATGTAAATCTGTACACATATAGAGATTTTGAAGTTCAAATACTTTTTTGTATATAGCGTAATTTGATCTCGTTTTGTAATGTAATTTAAATTATATGTTCTATGTAAATTATAGTATTCTCTCTTGCCAAACGATAATTCCTAGTAATTATCTTTGGGTAGCGGAAATTTGTAAAAATCTCCCTACAGAGATATTAACAACATAAATAAGTTGTAAAAAGCGTATAAAAATTTCGACGTAGCTTGATGAGAACGTATGGCTTCGTGGTCAAAGCGCCTGGTCAGTTTCCAGGAGGCGCAGTCGTTGTAGTACAATATAAGAGGATGTTAAATATGTACGACCTATATATAGATGAGATGATGTAGATAAAGCCAGTCGTGGCGTAGGGGTACAAAGTGTGAATGTAAAACCGACAGGTTGTGTGGTCGATCCCCACTCGAGGAGATGGAATATTTACTTAAATTTATATTTACATTTCATCGCTCTGGGGTCGAGGACAAGCGCGGCGTTGAGTTCTGTCACTCAACACGCAATGCCTTCTGAATTCGGCAGAAAGTGGGGAAACAGAGTGTCTTAACACTATATTCCTTCTGCCTACCCGGCTGTGTGCGGGATACAGCGTGAAGCTGATTTATTTTATTTATTATAATAAATTCATTAAAAACAATTGAAAAACTTACATTAGTAGTTCGTATACCCGAAAAATTTAGTTGTACTTTCCGTTGAACCATAATCCTAATATTTGGCATTGAAGTGTCGAGTTATTGATTGATTGACGATTGATTGATAGAATGATGAGTAAATGATTGAATATTTCAACGTAGTTATTCTGATTTCAGATATGTAGAGTATGTGACTGACAATAGTGTAAATACAGTGGCGTCTGCTTACATAAAACACGGCGGCTATAATGTACTCGTACTGGACTGGTCTAATTTTGCTTTTGGAAATTATTTCAATGTTCTGTTTGATATACAATCGGTAAGTATGTATTTTACCTGGTCATATATTTTTTATAAGGCGCAGGCGCAAACTTGTGCGACTGTAAACGTGACGATCATGGGTTCGATTTCCACTGGGAGGATGAAATATTTTATTTTTTCATTTCCTTGTTCTGGTAGCGAGACAAAACGCAGCGTGTTCTGCCTGAACTAAACGCTGCGATTTCTCTCGTTCCCGGAGCGTGATAAAAGAAAATATGATTAATTATTTCATACTCTCGAGTGGGAATTAAAGCCACAACCTTTCGCGTATACAATTTTACGTTACTCCTGGAACAGTTGGGTAGTAATAGATATATTTATATTGTAAGGATATATATGAATGTGGCAGGTGGGCGCCGAGGCCGGCCGCGCGCTGGTGTCGCTGCTACGAGCCGGCGCAGAGCTCCGCGGACTGCACGTGGTGGGGCACTCGCTCGGCGCGCAGGTGGGAGCCGTCGCCGCGAGGCACCTCGCCGCTGAAGGACATCGCGTTGAAAGGTCTAAATATAACTTAACTTAACTCCACGCTTTACGCCTAGCGGGTAGTCAGAGAAAACGGAGCGCCAAACGCTACGGTTTTTTTCCTTTTTTTTTCTCTCTCTTTTTTATCCTGCCATGCTTTCTTCTTTCTTCCTACAGCATCTAGCACTTCATCATCCCACCATTCGTCGCGCCTTTTGTTAAAGCCTCTTTTCCCTTTTCCACATATTATATCTGTTGCTGCTTCAAAAATTATAAATATTAGTTAAATCATTAGTATATTTAAAACTTGTATTTCTTTATTTTTTTTAGCGGTACGTTATTGTATCAGCAGTATATGGCATAGCAGAGTATGGGGTGTTAGTGTTTAAATACTCCGTTCCCTATTTTCGTCAAAATCTGGAGGCAGTTCGTGTTCAGTAGCGGAACTCAACGCCGATTTTTACTTCGACACTAGAGCGAATAAAATGGAAATATAATATTACATTTTCTCGTGTGGGAATTGAACCCACAATCTGTCGGATTTACAGTCACACTTTGTACCCCCGCGCCACGATTGGCCTTAATTTCGTTTTTATTTATTTCTAATGGTTTTTATTTCTTTATATTTAAATTATTTTCATTTTCCTGTTTGAGTATTAGGAGTGGCGTTGAGTTTCGCTACTCGATATCTGGACATTACACAGAAAGTTAAAAGTGGAGAAGGAATCCCCCTGACATAAGGTTTTGCTAATACAGCGTGGACATAAAACAACAAAAGATATATCGTACAATTTAAATTCTCTTTTTACCCAAAATCTTAAATGGCACGGATTTAAATTCCGTCACGTTTAAATTTTTAAAGATAAGCCTTAGTTGTAACATAAATAATATACAAATATACTCAGCTTCACGCTGTATCCCGCACACTGCAAGGTAGGCAGAGGGAACGTAGTGAA
>DWAO01004560.1:0-12685 GCA_018230605.1 Heliconius congener
ATATATATATATATATATATATATATATATATATATATATATATATATAGCAACTTTTACTTGTAGCTTTCCTCTACACAATACGTATAAATGTAATTATTTCAAGCATCATTTTATTCACATTGTTACCATTGATTGCAAAAGTAATATTTAAAAAAAAAGTATGGTAAGTAAGGTCACTGACATTAGCGGAGAAAAGGGTGGCGATCGTTCTTTTGTTTCGGTCTTTTGTCCACATTGTGAATATTGTTACGCACTTGTAGTGCTCCACCTTGCCTTAAACTAAATCTTGCTACTACAAATTATACAGGGGGTTCTGTTATATTGTTTTAAATTTACAGTATTATTATTTTTGTTATATTTTAAGTTCAAACAACAGTTATACTTATATGAAACTAGCTGTTAGCTGCTTTTGTTTTTGATTAGCGTTAAGTCGTATTTTTTAAATTTCTTTTAGCTTCACGCTATATCCAACACATAGCACGGTAGGTAGAGGGAACCTGCGAATCTAACGTTAAGACACTACATTTTCATTAGGACACTTCCGTTCCCCATTTAGTCTATATTATAAGTTTTTATATAATAAAAAAAAACATTATAAAATAACAGGTAACATCTGTATAACACACATCGATATCACCCTGTATGTGAAAAAGATACATTTCACGTATTAACATTAAATCGCGTAATAAACTTAACTGTGTGAATAACAGCATCCCTTTGTACTGTATTGTTGTTTTGTGGGAATTTTTCTACTGGGTCATGTAAGCTAATATTCTGAAACTTCGTCTATAAAGGGTACTTAGTGGCTCGCTTGTGCAAGGGAATGAAAGGAGTGGTCAGTTTTTATTACAAATAACGTTTATTGTTTGAATTAAAAAGGGTTAAAGATATGAATGACAATTGGTTATTGTTTTAGTAAATATGTTTTGAGTTATAAAGTAAATTATTTGAAGACTTTAGTATAAAAAAAGCTTTTGCATGTGTTTCGATGTTACAGATGTTGATAATTTTCGACTTATTGGTTGCATTTAATTGGATTAAGGCTGTGAGAATTATCTTAAAATGTTAATTAATTTTTTGTCTCATGTGTAATTATTTTTTTTAGCCTCAAGCGTGGGGGAACCTGGGAACCTAGTGTAATGTACTAATAAGTCGAAAATGATAAACATCTGTAACAACTAGATACTCCATTCCCATTAAGTCACTTCCGTTCCCCATTTGTCGCCTAAATCTTGAGCCATTGCGTGTTGATTGGCGCAACTCAACGCCGCGCTTTGCCTTGCCCAGTTGGAATGGAACCCACAATAGTCGCACGCATGTGCCCCTGCGCTACAACGGCCTCGGAATTTATTTTCAAAGTCAATCTTCTGCTGGACAATAATTGCTATTTATTTTATTTTATTCATGTACATTGTGTTGATACATACCAAAATCTCCTTCCATTCTAGTAATTATTAGCAAACTGACCACTCTATAGTACTTACTTTGTAAATAAGTTAATTTTGCATAGTGTACAAAATATTATTTGTCTTTTTCCCAGAGCTTGGAATATTTCAACAATATATAATTATTACGTATCGTTTATCCCCTCATAAAAGGTCGTGCTTGAAATACTAGTGCTGCAGTAAGCTCGGAGTTCATATTAAAATAATTATAGACCTTACTATTAGACCTTTCAAAATTTAAATAAGCTCTTAACTTGATTGAAGAAGAAATCAGCTTCACGCTGTTTCCCGCACACAGCAGGTTAGGCAGATGGAACCTAGTGTTAAGACACTCCGTTCCCCATTTGCCGCGGCACTCTGAAGGCATTGCATGTTGGATGACGGAACTCACCGCCGCGCCTTGCCTTGACACTGGAAGAAAGAAATGAAAATATTAAATATTTCATTTCGAGGATCGAACCCACAACCAGTCACGTTTACAGTAACACAATAAGACCTTAAAAAAATTATTAAAAGCTAGCAAATTTGCATAAATGAAAAAATTTCTAAATGTACGACATAAAAAAAATAGAAAAAATGAACACTAACCATTCATACGATAACCACAACAATCAATCTAACGTAAGTAAAAGTTTTAAAAAATTGAAGCCATTTTTAAATTCCATGCCACCTTATATTGCAGGTTGCAAAAATTATTTTCTAATTTATATCTCTCAAAACACGTTTTGTTGAAGATTTATGACGAATGCATGCAAAGTCGGTCAGGTTAAACACGATTACGCTCTCATAGGAATGATGAGGAATAACCAGATTCAAACTAGAATATGATTTTTTTTATAACAAAAACCAGCCAAAATGCTAATGATATCGTATTTGATTATGGCATTAAGATTTTTTGCTAATTTCGTATTACGCGAATTTGTATTTTATTGAATAAGTTTTAGTTCTTGCATTAATTTTGAGATTTTGAGGCCATTGTGGTGCTGTCGGACAGCGTTTGACTCTTTGTGCTTGTGGGTTCGATCGCCAGTCGGAGAAATCATTTTATTTTATATTTTTAACATTTTTAAAAGTATTATTCTAAACTTAAGAAAGAAAAATATTTATTTGGAAAACGTAAAAAAAATTAACGTAGCGGGAGTCGAATCCGCACCTCCTGGAAACCGACCTAGTCGGTTTTTATTTAAATTATTTTATTGTTTTTCGCTCTGACATGAAAAACGTGAAAAGTTTTACTACTTTACACACAATGTCTCGAAAATTGGGCAAAAATTGAAGAACCTCGTGTCTTAATACTATGTTACCACGTTCTCTCTCTCTAAACTGCTATATGCGGGATAGAGCGTGAAAAAGGTGTTTGATTATGATATTAGAAAGAGGATCCACTATGCATTTACCATTACTATGAAATTACTTGTGTAGTACTAAAGCAATGTAAATTATACTGTAAATATTTTTATTTTTCAGCTTCATCCTGTATCCCCTACATAACAGAGAAGGCAGAGGAAACCTAGTGTTAAAGACATAACGTTCCACACTTTCAGCCGATTTCTGGAGGCATTGCGTGATGCCTGATACCAGAGCGAAGACATGGAAATATAAAATTAACTAAATATTTGATCTTGTCAAGTGGGGATCGAACCCAGAACCAGCCGGTTCTACAGTCACACTTTGTGCCCCTGCGCCACGACTGGCCTATAGATTTTTATTTAAATAACTTTATTTGTTTCAGGTATGTCATCGACCGAAATACACAATACACCGACTGTGGAGGTATTTTGATGATATCATTAAATTAACACCAATAAATCAATTAGATATATGATATTCAACTAAATTATAAGACCAATAAAAAAATTACATATGATAAAATTTTATTTTACAAGTGACTGCTTAAGGCCAGTCGTGGCGCAGGGGGCATAAATGTGTGACAGTAAACGCTAATGGTTGTGGGTTCGATCCCCACTCGAGTAAAAGAAATATTTATTTAAATTTATATTTTCATTGTGTTGTTGAGTTCTGACACTCAACACGCAATGTCTCCAGAATTCGACGGAAAATGGGGAACGGAGTGTCTTAAGATTAGGTTAGGTTATGTTCCCTCTACCAACCCTGCTGTGTGCGGGATACAGCGTGAAGCTGAAAAAGAAAGAAGAAAGCTGTACGACGACAGCTACATTCCATCGTACCTTTAATTGTTTTACATAATAACTATCCAACATTCAATGAATACGGTAGCTGAAACTAAGCAAATAAACCACTTTGCTCTTTGTGTAATTTTAGTACGTTTGAAGTCGCATGTTGAGTTAACTACAGGTCAAACTGGCTTGTGACCCTTTTCAACTTTGGGAAGAATGGCCCAAGAGTAGTTAGCGTTATGGAGTTAGCAATCTGTGAGGCCGTTGCACTTAAATTGTACGGTCTTTGATATTATTGTTGTTTAAGTTGCCTAATTTTCCGGACCAGATATTCATGTACGAGTTTGTGTTGATATTATAACGTGTAATCTTTTTTGTGAAGGAAAATGTAAAATATTTTACTAAAAAATAAATCAGGTAGGCAGAGGGAACCTAGTGTTAGGACACTCGGTGCCATACTTTCTGCCGAATTCTGGAGACATTGCGTGTTGAGTGGCAAAAATCAATGCCGCGCTTTGCCTTGACACCAGAACGACAAAATAGAAATATGAATTTAAGTAAATATCTCATCTCCTCGAGTGGAGCTCGAACCTACAATCAGTCGGTTTTACAGTCACTGGCTTATATATTTTAATATTTTTGAAAAATTCCCAATCATTAAATTTGGACAGCAAGAAATCACGGGTTTTTCCCATTTCTTGACGATTTTAGAGCTATTGCTGTCTGGTACCAGATAAATTAGTAATAATAGTTTCAATCATAATCTGAAGCTATAGTGAACAGACGGACAAATCTTTATTACATTACCACCTACTATACCAGTATCTATACCATATAAAGTCACACAAAAACATCGGTTCCATATATTGGAACAAATTATGTTTTTTGTATCAGAATTTTACCTACCTGCAGAAATCAGACACATGTGTGTATGTTTATGTCACGTTTGACACGTGCTTAGCCTACAACATTATCAACGGGTTCCTTTAGGGTAAGCGCTGTTGGTACTACCTTCCTTATATGGCGTGGCAAAAAATGGCTGATGCTATCAAAACTTTGTTATGGGTTCTAATCTCAAGGTTTACATATTAGGTACCAATTAGTACGCAGTAAATGGAAATGTAAGAGGACGTTAGTCGCACTAGTTTTTGTTCTTTCATTACTGATATAAAGCTAACGTAAGTGGATATCTGACTTTTAAGTACTAATCATTATTATATATATCTAGTAATATATTGCAATTAAAATATATATTGAAATTAAAATTTTTGCCAAATCAATTAAACACTAATTTTGTAGCAATATCGTCGCATACAATTTTTTTTCGCAACATTTTTATATACCGATTGAAATAAAAATTATAATAAATGTTAAAAAAAGTTGTCTAAAATAATTGTGAAAATTAGATTAAAATACAATAAGATGTTTCTGTTTCTTACCATCAGGTGACCCGTTTGCCGTGTCTATTCCATAAAAGAAAAAAAAACAGCGTAAACAACGCACAAACTGACAAAAAATCATTGTTTTGGGTTTTTTAGGGATAATGAGAATAAATGCCCCGGACAATATTTTACATTATAATATATTTACATTTGCTCTTTGTATAATTAATTTTATTTCAAGAAAGTAAGTATTCTATGTAAAAGTGTATGTAAGTAATGTAAAACGACCTTTGATAAAAAAATTATTTTTCATTTTAATACGAAATTTCTAAGCTAAATATAATAAATAGTTTTAACTGTAACACTATCATGAAAAAATAAACTTTCTTTCATTAAAAAAAATAAATAAAAAAACCCTATTCAATAAAAAAATAGTTACTCTTTGTTTCATAATCGTTTGCCGTTCCAATTAAGCGTTTAAAACAAAAAACATTTTTCAACCCCGTCCCCACCCCAATGGGGTACAGGTGGTCGCGATCTAGCACAGTGACCCCAATTCTATCGCCACGGGACGTCCTGGCGAAGTTCAATGTAATCTTCACATCTCAAGTAATAAGTGATTCGAATAAAAATCTTTCCCTTTTTCAAAGGAGTTCAAGCGTAATTTGCAACCGACTAAACTGTTTTTTTGTTATATTTTATTATATAGTTGTATTGTTTTCTATAATGTTAGTATGTTTATTTAGTTGTAATGCATTTTTATGCGAATGCTAACTAGTTCAGCACCGCAACTTTGGTTAAAATTATTTATAATTTTAGCATTTATTTCACTTTTTGTGTCGTTGGCTGTCGTAGCGCAGGGGTAGAAGCGTGCGTGTTCTGGTAACGACGTTGAGTTCCGTCACTCGTCATGCAACGCCTCAAGATACGGCGGAAAGCGAAGAAATTCTCTTCTTAACACTAGATTCTCAGGTTCCCTCTATCTACTGTGCTATATGCTATAAGAAAAACATGTGATAGGGTCTGACTGTAATCGTGATAGTTGTGGATTCAATCCCAACTTCAGAACGAAGCGTTTCGACAATAAATTCTGTACGTTTATCCTATTAGATTTATAATAAAAAAGAACTCCTTAACTGTTGTATACATCTAGTCCTTACATCGTCGATAATAATCAATTCTGACAACACATATTTTAGTTTTTTATTTAATATGTCAATCTTGACCATGAGGATGGACCCTTCTTCAATAACAATTACAAGTACCCAACACACCCACTTAAATCCCCAGATGACAGGGACATACGATGTTAAGAAAATAAATTATAAGTATTTTTTAGTTTCACGCTGTATCCCGTATATAGCAGAGTAGGCAGAGGTACCTGAGGGCCTAGTGGTAAGTTTCCGTTCTCCACATTCCGTCGAATTATGGAGGCATTGCGTGTTATGTGTTGAAACTTGACGCCGCGTTATACCACGATCTGGTATTGGGAGGAAATGAAAATAGTAAATATTTAATTTTCTCGAATAGGGATCGAACCCACGACCTATCGCGTTTACCTCCACCAACCTCAACGTTATAGTCCGAATGAAACTAATAGCAACACTTACCTTTGAAAACACAATTTATACAACGTGCTGGTACCTCGGAATGTCTCCAGGTACCATTATCAGAAAACATTTGTATGCGTCGCGAATCTGAGTGAAGAGGCGTGTAGCATCAATAAGATACGGTGACTAACACACGACTAATGATGCCCTACTGAACTGCTGGAATATATAACCCTCCACAGAAGAAGCCGATAGAACCTTTGTTGTATGCCAATTCTAATATTATAAGATTTATTTAATAATTTTCTAAGAAGTTTATGTTATATGCATGTAACTCATACATACACTATGAAGCATATAAATATCTAACGTTTTTATTCTATTTCTACGATTTAATGTAAGCATGCTAAGTAAATCCACATAGATCGACGTTTAAGCAAATCAATTCAAATCAAAAGTCATTAACAATAATTTTTAATTAAGATTTTAAGTCAAGACCGTCAAATACGGAGAGAAAATTCATAACTAGCACTGTTATGAATAATCTCTCCGTACCAAGTTAGTATTATGTAGTGTTTATAATAAACTAAACAAAAATTTAATTAATAAAATCACATACAATATGAACAACCTTAAGACTAAACATTGACTAATGACTAACACAAAACAATTAACGTTTTTATCTTTCATATTTTAAACACGCCTACTTATCGTAAATTTTGACACCGCTTATTTACATAAAAAATTATCGAACCCTTCCACCCTTATTGTTAGCTCGTGTTTGTGATGGATTGCAATGAATGCTGCGCGAGCGCATCAAGCGTTGGCTCACGACCAATCAGAATCGAAGCTTCACTCAAAACTTCGCTTAGTTGTTGCTCGTCTGCTCGCGGGTGTGGACGTGCTGTTTAATATTTTAAAATAATCTTACGGACTTATGCAAAACATGGACGTGTGTGTGTTGAGTTTCTTGAATAATACAACGCTATAATATTAATGAATTTTCATAATATTATTACATTTGGTTGGATTTTTTACTATGGTTATTGTCAGTGTTTTTAACAGGTTAGTTAATGTTTTGATTTATTAACAATTTGTTTGATTTATTAACAATTTGTTTTGTGCATTGTGTGCTTTTTTGTGACTGATGTTTTTTTTCTTTATATATATATATATATATGTGTGTGTATGTGTGTATTTAATTTATAAGATAATTATTTACTTTAAATATTTAACTTTTATTTGTATTGTTATGTTCTGTTCGTGAGTAATATATAATATTGTACACATAACTGATAATAGCGTACACTTACATCCTATAATCTAATTTATTCATTTATTTAGTTACGTTGTAGTTATTTAGTTACGTTGAGGCCAGTCGTGGCGTAGAGGCACAAAGTGTGACTGTAAAATCGGTTGTTGTGAGTTCGATCCCCACACGAGGAAGTGAAATATTTATTTAAATTTATATTTTCATTTATTCGATCTGGTGTCAAGGCAAAGCGCTGCGCTGTGTTCCGCCACTCAACCCGCAATGCCTCCAGAACTCGGCGGAAAGTGGCGGGCGGTACCCTGCTATGAGCGGGATACAGCGTGAAACTGATTTGATTTTTTTTATTTGGTTACGTCGTATCAGTTACGATAACTGTAGCGTTGGTAACTTTTACGTACCAAAGTATCAAAGTTCATTGCATTTCGTTTAAAAGTAAACTCATTAAAATATAGTTAAGCTAATAAAACGTACGGTACGAACGGTTTTTTGAAAAGGGTTTTGTTTGAAAATTTTCCTTAGTTAATATTATAGGTGCGTCCGACTAAGTTTCTTTGTTATGAATATACTTTATAATAATAATGCTTAATGTAAATTACGGGCATGCCATTTTTTTAACATATTTAAAACAAATGTGATTGTAGATTAAATTTTCATATAAAACATATATCATTATATGAAATAGTTTGCTCATGATACGTAATATATTTTAATAACGAATAAACATTCATTTAAATTTAATTTCTAATACAAAATAAACGAATTGTACGGATAAATCTAAAACAGAAAATTATAAATAGATTTTATTGAGAAAATAAATACCAAGCGACCCCAGCTTAACCAAGCAAAAAATAAAAGTATTATGTGTCAAGCGTGGAACATCTAATGATGCCTACCATCTGTCATCGGCCGATGCCATATTGCCCCACAGAAACTGTTCATCTAAAAATGTCATTGTCATAACTGATTGAAGATATAATTATGACGTGGGATGATCTTTCACACCGTAGTGCAGCTTGTGATACATTTTAACCCACGCGTTAAATTGTGGGTTCAAATCCAATTTGGGATATCGATTTAATTTAAAATATCTATAGGCGGTCTAATTATTTATATAGGTTTCCGTTATTTACTCCAATTTGTAATTTGTTTCAATATATTAATGACACTTTATTTTTTTAAATAAAAAAAATCAGCTTCACGCTGTATCTCGCACACAGCATGGTAGGCAGCGGGAACCTAGTGCTAAGACACTCCGTTCTTCACTTTCCGCCGAGTTCTGGAGGCATTGCGCTTTGATTGGCAGAACTCAACGCCGCGCTTTTCCTCGACACCAGAGCGAAGAAATGAAAATATAAATGTAAATAAATATTTCATTTTATCGCGATTTTTTTTTAATTTTTTATTTTTCTTAAAACTATCGGACACCTCTTTATTATACATAAGTACTTATATCCTTATTAAAGCTTTATATGTAAACATATCGTAACACTACGTATAAAAAAATAATGTATTAAATAAAATTAAAAAAAAATTGTTTTAAAAAATCGTATATGTTATATGATAATTAATTAAACATATTCAAATTCTCAATTAACATTTCGTAGTATATTTCTAATTTACCATTATTATTTTGAATCAAGATTTGAACTATCACATATCAATTGAACCACAAGTTTACTTATAACAACAATCTATTTCGTTCTTCAGAAAAATTAAGCTAAGTTAATAACCATTAAAAAAAATAGTAAAAAGTTCCAGTTCCACCAATTTCCATCAATATTGCACCAACATTATAGAAATGGAACGAATCATCAATATTCTCCCACGCTCATACAAATTTCCTAATATTAAAAACGAGTTAACTCCTTTTTCCTACGTTTTGTCACGGTACCTCACTAACTCACTAACCAATATTCACCACCACCTGCCCATAAATACTTTCGTGATAATCATCCGTCAAGTCCTTCCGCTAACCACGTTACCGTCACACTCTAACGCGGTCGTATATGCTTTAATTTGTAATTTCTTTCTCTCTTTTTTACGAGCTACCTCTTCCTCTTTATATGAATATTTATTAACAAAACGATCGATTATATTTGATTTTGCACTGTATTACATTAGAATAGAATGTTTGTTTGTTGGTTTGTTGTTGTGGATGTTTCGACGCGTTTCCGATTACGCGTGAAATGGAAACTGATCTTGAATATGTATGTGCACGCGTAACGGCACCCAGCTGCAAACTTCAATGCAAAATATTGTTGCTTTGGAAACAGTTCAGTACTTACAAAGTGTTTTTAATGTCCTAGGATTCTAGGAAATTTGAATATGCTACTACTACATAATGCATATTTTGAGCACGTTTATTGTAATTGAGTTAAATATAAGTGTAAGATCACAAACGACCTGATTTGTCCTTGTAAATCAAATTAAAAAATTATAAAAAAAAACAGCTTCACGCTGTATCCCGCACACAGCAGGGTAGGCAGGGGGAACCTAGTGTTAAGACACTCCGTTCCCCACTTTCTGCCGAATTCTGGAGGCATTGCGTGTTGAGTGGCAGAACTCTACCCCGCGGTTAGCCTCGACACCAGAGCGAAGAAATGGAAATATAAATTTTAATTAATAAAAAAGTATCTAATAACAATTAACACTTAAACATTTAGAAAGCAATCAAAATATTGGTAGTGATTTGACTATGTATTTAGTGTATTTACACTACCTTTTACATTTTAATATAGCAACGTCTAAGTATTTTTTCCCGCACATACCAGGGCATGCAGAGGATACGTGGGAACCTAGTATTAGGTTCACTCCACTCTTATTAAAGACACTTCCGTTCCCCAATTTTCGCCGAATTCTGGAGGCATTGCAAGTTGAATAGAACACGATTTTATAATAACGGGAATCAAATCCACAACCTGTCACGTTTAGAATCGCGCTTGTGCCCTCACGCCACGACTGGCCTCTACAACATCTTCATATGTTTCTATATAAATTACAACGAGAATCTTAGGAACGTGAGTGGATGGACCCGTCTCGTAGATGGCCATTAGTGCGGTCGCATCAATATTTCGAATGATTGATTGGACGGCTAAACCAATTAATTATTACATACAGTTGGTGTCGAATTTCTATTGAATGTGACTCATGGCGCGACCAAGACAGTTGGTCATGTGTCTCGTCACTACATTATAAGAATTAAACTCAATTAATGATCATTTCATGAAATATCGAGGCCACACCACAATCTGCGCTGGTGTCGAGGCAAAGTGCAACGTTGAGTTCCACCACTCGACACGCAATATTTCTAGAATTTGGCAGAGTGTCTTAACACTAGGCTCCTTTTGCCAAATACAGTGAAATACAGCGTGAGACTATAAAAATGAAGTATATGACCGACTATACGTATAATAAAGAGAATCCAGCGCATACAGAAAGTTGATTTCTATTCCTCACATGCGTGCATTGAAATCATTATAATTGTCCCACACCACAAACCCACATGAACCAAGACACTAACGACAGATAAAACACTTAACCCGAAAAACTAAATAAAACATCTATTCTCATAACAATTTACCGACCTTGATTTTACGGTACATACCTTATGTTAATTAGAAAAATATGATAAACGCATGAGAACTGTAACTGGAAAAATCAGATAAGATTTTAGCCTTAGTTGTAAAACGGACACTATTTGGTGTAATTAACAACTACTTTAGTATTCACGGAGCATTTTTCGCTAATTAACGTCGACGGTTCAATACTGCCGCGGTTTTTTCAAAAGTTATTTAGATGAAAATCAGTTTTATTATCTCTTTAACTCAAAAAATATATACACTTTTTTGAAAGTAAATTGCTTCGTAATGTTTGTGTATTCATAATGTCTTAGCTTTTCTCTTGTTAGAGAGTTGGACGATGGTCCGCTATGAGTCAATTATTGTCCTGACCTACGGTTGTGTGATTGTCCGTTGCTCGTTTTGTTCTATTAATAATGGTAGATGTATCCTTATCACTTATAAGTAAGGTTGAATATAAATGTATTTAACTATATAGTATTGAGGCCATTCGCGGCGCTGTGGCACGAAGTGTGACTGTAAAACTGACTGGTTATGGGTTCAACCCCCAATCGAGAAGATGAAATATTTACTTAAATTCATATTTCCATTTCTTTGCTCTGGTGTCGAGGCTAACACGCTATGCCTCCAGAATTCGGCAGAAAGTGCGGAACGGAGTGTCTTAACACTAGGTTCCCTCTGCCTACCATGCTGTGTGCGGAATACAGCGTGAAGCTGTTTTATTTTTATTTTATATTACTTTTGTTATGTATTTATTATCCAATCTGACCGCTTCAGTCTGTTAGACGCAGAAATCCCGTACATATTGCAGTTGCACCTAATTCACTTTCACCGCAAGTTGCAACCGTTATTGGTAATAATAACGTCACGTATCGGGCATTACTCTAGCAATGATATTTGAACGTCTAACAATAAACAGTTCTATCTATTCTATTTAGAGATAATTTTAACAATAGATAGATACAAGGTATATAGGATTTATATTTACATGTATTTTTAAATTTTGATTTACGGACAAAGAGAAACAATGGATTCAGTATCAGTTCGGTGAATTTCACATAACTATGTACGTGAAGGGCAATGATATTTAAAATGTAAACATACATTTGAATGAGGTTCGAACCTCTAATCATCGTGCGATGTAGATGATGTAAGAGTATCTTAAAATCTTATTAATAAATAATAGGGCCAGTCGTGGCGCAGGGACACAAAGTGTGACTGTAAAATCGACTGGTAGTAGTTTCGCTCTCCACAATATGAGGTGAAATATTTATTTACATTTATATTTTAATTTCTTCGCTCTGGTGTCGAGACAA